>JBBPOS010000301.1:0-35752 GCA_038091575.1 Leccinum subgranulosum
CTACTCATGTGTGCTGCCCATAGGGCGCTCATCATGGTGCGTTAGGCGGGGCTCATAACCTGTAGAAACCGTAGACTACCGAGGTAGAGGACTACCGGTACTCACCAGGTGTCAGCGTTGAGATGTTGTCGAACGTAGTGGTAAGAGAACAAGATGTTATTAGAACTCAGACGCTGGGTCTGAATCTTATATACGACAAAGAAAGATTATTTAATCTACTGTATACTAGGTCGTTATTATATAATCATAGAGCGTTCGGAGCTACTAAATAGTGCTTGTTCAACAGTGGGGAGGTCTGTTGTGCACGAAGATTCAGCGGCCCGGGTGGGAGAGTGTTGGCAGGGAAGGTTCAGCTGTAGGAGGTCTGTCGTGCATGAAATTTCAGTACTCGGTGGGAGACAAGGCAGTGGATTGTCAACAGCAAAAGTTCAGCTCCGGGGGAGGTATCGGGCAATGCAATGTCGGCAGCAAACATTTAGCTGCAGGGGTCTGTCGTGTGTGAACATTCAGTGCTCGGCAGTGAGAGAAGGGGCAGCACAGAGCAAACATTCAGCTTGGGGGGAGGTATGTCAGGGCCCGGGAGATGCAGTGTTGGCAGCGAACATTCAGCTGCAGGAGGTCTGTCGTGTGCGAACATTCAGCGCTCGGTGAGAGAAGGGGCAGTGCAGCATCAGCAGCAGTTGAACATTGAGCTGCACGTGTCCCAGGTAGGTCGTGCTTGAAGGTTCAGCGCCATTTGTGACAAAGTGACGTGCCGTGTCGGGAGGGAATGTTCAGCAGAGGGCAGGATGATGTGGCCTTGCTGGTGAGATGATGTATTGGGTGCGAAGGTTCATCATGCCGTGTTGGGAGGGAACATTCAGCAGATGGCGGGACAGCTAGGTGTGTCGTGGGCTAGTGAAGCTTCAATGCATGTCACGATCAAAGTTCCACTTTTGGTCGACAAGTGTTGAGTTTGAACCTTTATTACTACAACTGCAGGTGCACAAACCCCTCAAGCTTCTCTTTGTTTCAAAGTTGGCAAGAAAGTGTCGACTGATCAAAAATAAGGATACCATCTGGGCAAGTCTTGAAATGCTGAACAACTGCATCCTGAGAAGCAGCAGGGTGTGCTTTCACATATTCAATGACAGTCATCCAGTCACAGCCCACGGGCAGTAAGGTTGCTCTTTCTTTTGGGATGCAAAGGCTGGGCTGAGCTTTTTGGCATGTCCTTGTTTGTGGGTGCTTGGAGCTTGCAGGTCTTGTATGGAGCATGCTCGGTGTGAGGCTTGTATTTGAGCTGTGAGACTTTCAGGGTGGCAGGCATGGGAACAGAAGCAAAGAAGCACTGATGCCGGCTGGAAATTTTCCCATCCATGCTTAATAAGCTGGCCCAGACACGATGATCTACAATCTAATAATGCATAATCACCCCCAAACCCTTATGCATTATGCAATATGCGAAAATCACGACTTTTATAGCCCGCCCAACCTCGTCCCAGCCCAAACTTCATGCAAAACGAGAATTATGCATTATGAGGTCATGTGTTATGAGAACTTCTACTGTACTACCCCGTTTTCCCCTCCACCTGATTCACTGACAAATCATCCAAATACAGATCCGTCCTCTTGGTCTCAAAAACCATCAACACGAATCACTGGAAGCAAATCCCATTCCCATCAAGAGACGTCACCATCATCCAGCTCTCTGGACCATTTGGGCTATGTACTATATTCAACATCTATAACGACTGCAAAAACGACGATACCCTAAAAGTGCTAAGCACCTTTCTTGAGGTGTCCCGCAATGACATCTTCCATCGCGCTAACGACCACATGATCTGGCTAGGTGACTTTAACCGGCACCACCCACTATAGGAGTCAGAATGCAACCTACACCTCCTTCAAGCACCGCACCTCAGAAGTGCTCAAGTCTTGATCGACCTGATCGCCGACCATTCAATGTTCATGCCACTACCTAAGGACCTGCCCACTCTACAAGCCCTGAACACGAAGAACTGGACCAGAGTCGACAATGTATTCTGTTCAGACCACACAGCGGAGTTATTCACGGTTTGCACTACGGACCCAGACCAACGTGGCCCCCTCACGGACCACATACCCATCCTCTCGAGTATTGAGCTGACGATCCCGGAAACCTCAGAAGTGATCGCCTACAACTACCGGGATGTGGTCTGGAAGGACTTCTCGGAACTCCTTGAAGCTAAGTTACGCCCGTTCGATACCCGCAACCACATTACCTCAGCAGCACACTTTCATCAAACAGCGGACTCGCTGATGGCAGCCATCCGCGATACCATTCAGGAGAAAGTACCCAGAACGAGGCCAGGCCCGCACTCAAAGCGCTGGTGGACGAAGGAATTAGAGCAGCGGAAAGAGGAACTCTCGACCTTAGCAAGAGAATCATACAAGCTTCAGGAAGCCACCCACCATCCCGCCCATGGACAATTCAAAGCCGCCAGAAACCAATATGCAAACGCCATCAAGAAGACGAAGAAGCAACATTGGGTGGACCGGTTGGAGGACATCTCAGGCGACGAGATCTGGATAGCCAATAAATATATCTCAAACATCAACAACTTAGGCGCCAACACTTGTATACCCTCCCTGAAACGCAACGTACCAACCGACGGGAGCTTCATCGCAGCAACCAATGAGGAAAAAAGTGCTCTGCTTGCCAAAACATTTTCCCCCCCTCGTCCTGCTGACTCGTCGGTCCCCATAGGTCACATCTACCTGGACCCCTTGTGCAACAGAAAGATCATCACTGAGGACACCGTTATTCAAGCCATCATCAAACTCAGCCCCTACAAAGCCCCAGGACCGGACGGCATCTGCAACGTGGTCTTCAGAGAGTGCGTCGATGTTCTTACCCTGCATCTGACCAGACTTTTCCAGGCCACATTCGACTACAACGTCACATACGACCCGTGGAAGGAATTCATTACAGTAGTTCTCCGTAAGCCAGGTCACGGTGCCCAAAGCATACTGGCCCATAGCCTTGCTCAATACTACATACAAACTCCTCTCATCTATCATTGCTAACAACCTTTCCATGTTACTCGAGAAGAACAATCTTCTCCCGCAGACGCACTTTGGAGGTAGACCCGGCCGCTCAACCTCTGACTCACTCCATCTCCTCGAGGCGACGATCAAACACGCATGGCGCAACAAAAGAGTCGTATCTGTCCTGTTCCTGGACATAGAGAGAGCCTTCCCAAACGTGGTAACCGACAGACTCATCCATAACATGCGCTCACGCAAGGTTCCAGAAAATATTGTATCGTTTATCCGCTCCGCCTTGGCAAATAGATGCACCAAACTCAAGTTCGACGGCTTCTACTTACCGGACTGGATCCCCATCGACAACGGAATAGGGCAAGGAGACCCGCTTTCAATGGTACTATATACTATCTACAACGCCGACCTACTCGATGTATGCAACAGACACGAAAAGAATGAACGGGCGCAAGCCTTTGTCGACGACACAATGTTCCTCACTATCGGAAAATCCTTTGAAGAAACCCATGCAATCCTAAAGGACATGATGGAACGCCAAGGAGGAGGATACGAATGGACTAAGCTACACAATTCCCGCTTCGAAACATCTAAATTTGCCCTTTTAGACTTTTGCACCCAAGCCAAGAGAATCAGACCACCACTCGAACTGCACGGCATCACCATCACACCCTCGCCACATCACAAATTCCTTGGTGTTATAATCGACCACACACTGAACTGGTCAGCCCAGATTGCGTATGCCATTGCAAAAGGAACCGCATATGCCCTACAGCTGAAACGACTTTCCTCTACCTCCTTCGGCATACCTGTTTCACTAATGAAACATCTTTACCTAGCCGTCGCCATCCCCAAAATGTTATATGCGGCGGACATTTGGATACGCCCTATATACGCAATTGCAACAGAGCGAATGACCCCCGGATCGAAAGAAGCAATACGCAAACTATCAAGCGTACAACGAATCACCATGTTAAGTATTACCGGTGCAATGTGTACCTCACCAACTGACTCGCTCGAAATCCTTAGTAACACCCAAGCAGCCCTGCGTCTCGCCGTAGTCCCAACCACCCACCCACTCCATCCCTTCGTCAACAAGGCGGCCACCAAATTTGTTAGACAACATCGATCTTCCATACACTACCTCATGCACTCTTATGGAATAGACCCCAAAGCTACTGTATCGAGCCTTTAACCCGCATTCAACCCCCCGACCACATCACCGCCCCCTACCAAACCTTCATCGCCCCAAATGCGGACCAAGCGATCTCGGACCTCACCGAGCTCACCCGTAATAACCACACAATAATCTACAGCGACGGCTCGAGAACCGACAAGGGAGTAGGAGCGGCAGCAACTTATCTATCCCAGAACACCCTACCCAAAATGCTTAGCTATCACCTAGGTAAACCGGAGGAACACACCGTTTACGAAGCTGAAGCAGTGGGCCTCACACTCGCGGCCAAGTTGCTCCTATCCCTCCCCAGCATCGAGAACGAAGCTATCGTCATGATTGATAACCAGGCAGCTATCAAATCGGGTGAGCGACCTACTACGAAACCGGGGCATTATATTCTCCTCTACCTCCACAGACTCATACGAGACATCAAACGCAAACACAACCTCGACAAAAATCAAAATCACGGTGCGATGGATCCCAGGGCATAAAGGCATCCAAGGGAATGAGACGGCAGGCGAAGCAGCACGCGGAGCAGCGTCTTCGCGTGACAATAACTCAGCTCCCCACAATCTACCGAAATACCTACGCACTGATCATTTACCAAACAGTGTCACCGCCCTAAAGCAATCGTATAGGGAGACATCCAAATGAAGATGGACGCTGGACTGGAGTAAATGGGCCCGCTTCCAACGCATGCGCCGTTTCGACATGAAGAAACCGTCTAACGCTTTCCTTAAACTCATATCCCCGCTATCCAAGAAGCAGGCGTCCCTACTAACGGGACTACGCACAGGCCATATAGCACTGAATGCGCACCTCAACCGCATCAAAAGGGCCGACACTCCTGAGTGTCCACACTGCCCCACTGAGTCGGAAACCATCAAGCACTACCTACTAGACTGTCCGCAATACGCTCGAGAGAGGCAAACACTCCAGAACAAACTGGGTAGAGAGGCTGGGGAGATACACACACTAGTCACGGATGAGAAGGCCGTCAACGCTCTGATGCGCTTCATCGAAGCATCGGGCCGCCTTGAGACCACATTCGGTGAAGTAATTGTTAAACCTAAAAAGCAAAGAATGACCCTCGCGCATTAGTACACACATCGCACACGAACACGACCGGATATTTTTCATTCCACATGTCTACGCGGGCAGCGAGAGAGGAACAGGGGAAGGGGTGAGACACGACGAAGAGACCGCACCCTGCGCACGTGGGACCACGCCACCGCAAGAACCGACAATCCGCTGTCGCCGTCGCAAGCGTCCGACCTTCAAACCCAACCTCGGCGCCTCTCTTTCTATGCACTATACTCCATCATTCCCACACATATGACAGGCCCTCGGGCCACAGTACATGTCACCTACATAATCGATCAGTACCGACACTTCGCATGCCTCGAATCCAAAGAGCACTGCGACGGAAGTCTGGAGCGTCTAAAACGGCCGGCGGGAACGGCGGACCGAGTGGGTCATGCCCACTTCGGGGCATTCGCTCAGACGGAGTTGTAGAGGGCGGGAGCCCTACGCTCAGATAGATTATCCTCATAGAGTATATTTACTCCACACGGGACAAAAATTGACTTAAAAAAGAAAAAAAAAGAAAGATTGGACTTTCGGGGTAGTAAGACAGGAGTTTTAGAACTTTCCCACAATTTATGGGTGCGATATAACCGCAAGGTGATTATGATGGCGGAAATGCGGACACTGACTCTCTTCCTCCACGATGAGCGTCTCGCAGATACCAAACACAAAATATTCTATGACAGTGAACAAGATCTTCCAGGAAAGCCACTCATCCGACGAACGAAGAGTTGTAGCCTAACTTGGATCATTCCAGGGCCTCAGCCCGGCTCAGATCTCGCCCAGTACTACCGAACATCAATTCTGGCAAGACTTTTTTGCTCTCGACATCGACCGCGACTTTCTGAACAAGTTCCTGGTCGCGTTGCCGAAAGACGAGTGTCTGCGGGTACACAAGGTCTGACTTGTTTATCCCCGGAAACGTTCGCACAATGCTGACTGACTGTGGTCGCGTCTTGTTAGTAGTCGGTTCTGAGCTCGTTGTTCATCACATGCGTTCGATTTTCAGCCAGGAACGATGAGGACGCGACCGTCCGACAGCGAGCGATTGAGACGGTGTCAGTCCTGCTGCGACGCGTGCTGGCAAAGAACTTTGCAGGATGGGAGGTCATGATCCTCTTTGCTGGTGAAATCAAAGAGAGCGACAAGGTGTTCATGGTGAGTTTCTACTGGCTTTATATGCGCCGCTGGGCCCGCTGATTTCTCTCGCAGGAGTTCGTGGATATGATTGCGCAGATTCTTGGAGGCGACGAGGTACCAGGTGCGTTCAGGCGACATCCACTTCATTTTGGCGTGCTAACTTGCTCGTTCGCAAGCTGCCATACGGCATCAAGTCCTTCAACTGGCCATCATATACACGGGGAGCATCAACCAGCTCAGTCCCGGGGCGTATCTCCTCCGTACAGACCTCTTTCCTGCCTTGGTGAACGTATGTCGATGAGTTTTAATCGCCTAGGAAGTGACTCACCCATTTCCTAGTTTGTCAAGTCGCCCGAGACGGAACGTTATACGTTCGAAGCGACACTGTTGCTCTCCTTTCTCGCCAACTTTCATCGTTCCGATGCTGCAAAGCTTAATCCGTACCTGCAACACATCCGAGATACTGAGGATGTTGAATTGATGGAAAAGATAAGCTGGGCTACAAATTTCGCTTGTGACGCCGCTGTCAGGTATGTATGCGCCAGGGGGCGACGTCGGACGTTGGTGTGACTCAATCACTACTGAACTATTTCAGAGCTTACCAAGAGATCTCCGATGACTCGATACCGACGTTCGCCAAGGCGGTGGGGACATTGATTACGTCTCTGAGACCTGATCGTGCATTTTCTTCGCAACCTCTAGATCCACCGCGTGAATTGTTCAAAAACCAGTGAGAAAATCACGCATTTACGCCTTTAGGCTATTGACAGACGATCGCGACGCGTAGACCCATTGAGGCTTGCGTCTCCCTTCTTCCTATTTTTGAATTTCTCTTCTTCAATCCACTTTTCACGCAAGTCTTTGCGGATACGCCGCCCTCTGACAAGGGGACGCCTCCGTCGAAAATCCCACCGTTGTCGTATACCGTTCTATCCTTATCCTCGTACCTATTAACACACGGGACGTCGTCTGCCTCGCCGCGGGCGGCAGCATATGCGAATCTTGCGATGAACTTGTTATTAATCATGGCTGAGAATGCGAGAGTGATGGAGGTGTTTTGTGGACGTTCTGTACAGCCGATCAGGCTGTGTCGTCAGGTAAGTTGTTCCCACAGGTACTTTCAGTACGTGCTTCTGAAATATGTACTAGAGACTGCCAATGTTGCCTGCACCAGCACCGACACGTCCACCGGTTTGCGCGTTGCTGGATTGTTGCGTCCTATGGCTAAGACACAATCTCCACAAACGCCTCGAAGTGTACACCTATACGTGAGTCATTGTAATGGATTATGATATTGTCTGACGTATTAGAGCAGAACGTGCATCTGGACGTGCTACCGTGTCGTCTGGTACCTGCAAAAGGTACGAATACGGATAGGTGGGTGTCATCCCTGGTGTACGTACAACATTTGAACGGGTTGGGTCCCGAGAATACGAATGGGTGGAACTTTGGAAAGCAATAATTGCAGTGCTTGGGTTTCTGGCGAGCAAGTTTGACCATCTAACCACGACTGGTGGGGTCGAAAATCTGATACAAGAGGTGAGGACGAGCTAGCGGACTGAAAGTGGCACGTGACTGAAACTTTGTCAAGTTGCTTCGATTGGTGGACTTTGTGGTGACGAAAGCTGAGGTTGTCTTGGCCACGCCAACAGACGTCCATTCAATCGTTGTACGTTATTGATTCATCCTTGTTATCTCCAAGTGTTTCTGACAGATTTGGCAATATGCAAGTACGAGTTGGTCCGTTCGTCAGACATTGTCCGAAAGCAGACGGGGATTCTGCAGACCCTGGTTGCACCAGGGTCCGTCGACCGCAGGACATCGCTCCGCTCAGAGTCCGCGTCGAAATCGCTGAGGCGGGTTTTATCGGTGATCTCGTACTACGAAGAAGAAATTTCGCGGAGCGGTGCGCAAACGGCCAAGGAATCACTGCGGCTCGTTGCGCGGCTCGTGGACGAGGAGGGCGTGCAAGGTGTACAGGAACGACACGAGGAAGACCCACGGTGAGAGTCGAGGGATAACGTCTTGAGTTCGTGGGCGTCGCTGACCCTGAAAGGGGACAGACACCAGGGGGAAGACGTCATCGGATTTATTCGCTACGGATACGCCGATGGGCTCGCACTGATGCCATGATGATAGGCGAGAGCGGTGAGCGTGTAGGGTGGATTTGCAGTATTTGGAAACCCACGGTTTACCACGGTGCTAGCGCTCCTTCCGCAGTGGTGGTAACCTCGTTTGGTATGCTACTACGCTACTCCAATATATATTTATATTGTCGCTAGCGAGCTGGGGGTCGAGGAGAAGAGCGCTGTCTACTCGTCTGAGTCGCTGACTTAGTTTAATATCTAAATTGATAAACGCCAATCGATATCTCTAAGTAACAGGCCTCGCGTGGCATGATAGATATACCATAAACAGAAGCGAAAATATTTTTTCGTTCCGCTGATAAGAAAGCATCGACCCCGAGCAGAGTAAATGGGCCCGATTCAGCACTCGTCCTCGTCCTCCTCGTCGGCGGCGGCGGGGGCGGCGACGGATTGCTTGAACGGCGCGTGTGTACGCCAAGTTGGCGACGGACATGGCATTACTCCACATGGATGCAATTCCCAGACCGTGCACAAGACCGGATACAAAAGCGTAATCGACTCGGTGTCGGGCCTGGCTCGGTGAATATCGTCCACCTATATCTCCCCTTCCCGCCCGGTTTTTTCCTTCTCTCCCCGTCATCCTCACCATCGCCCCATGCCAGCCCTGCTGCGCTCCCCGACTGCCCTCAGATTCGCCCTATCCACAATCCACAAGCGCACGTGGCTCCACGCCCGATGTCTTGCAACCTCCAAAGCACCCATCTCCCTCTTTGACTCTCTCGACACCTTCACCGACAGGCATGTTGGTCCGGATGACCACGAAACCTCCCTCATGCTCTCCAAACTTGGTTATGATTCCTTGGATGCCTTCTTGTCCGCTACCGTGCCTCCCGCCATTCGCATCTCCCCCACAACAGTCAGCAATGCCTCCATGCCCGCGCTCAGTGAATCCGAGCTCCACGCTCGCTCAAAGGCCCTCGGTAAGCAGAACCGCCAATTCAAGAGCTACATCGGCATGGGTTACCACAATGCCGTCGTGCCTCCCGTCATCCTCCGCAACGTGAGTCTCCCACACTTTGCCCGACCCGCGTCGCTTACGCTGTCATAGGTCATGGAAAACCCCGCCTGGTATACTCCGTACACGCCGTACCAGCCGGAGATAGCCCAAGGTCAGTCCCCGAAATGGCTCTTCCCTTTCCAGATCTAAATCTGGTAATAGGCCGCCTCGAGTCACTCGTCAATTATCAGACAATGATCATGTCCCTGACGGCCATGGATATAGCCAACGCTTCCCTCTTGGATGAGGCAACTGCAGCGGCCGAAGCCATGGTCATGGCATACGTTCATTCCGGACAGAAGCGCAAGACTTTCTTCGTCGATAAAGCAGTTCTTCCGCAGACCATCGCCGTCCTTCGCACTCGCGCCGAGGGCTTTAGCATCCGCCTTGTCATCGGTGATGCCAGCACAGCCCTCGAGGATCCGGAGCTGCGCGCTGACCTCGCTGGTGTCCTACTTCAATACCCAGACGTCAATGGCAAAATTTCAGACTATCGGGAACTTGCAAACCAGGTTCATGCCAGCGGGGCACTTGTTGTCTGCGCTACTGATCTTCTGGCATTGACCTTGCTCACTCCACCTGGCGAATGGGGTGCTGACATCGTTTTGGGCAATTCGGCGCGTTTCGGCGTACCGGCAGGCTACGGAGGCCCCCACGGTGCCTTTTTCGCTGTCACAGAGGGTTTGAAGAGGAAGATGCCCGGTCGATTAATTGGGCTGAGCAAGGATACGATGGGCAATCCAGCATACAGGCTGGCTTTGCAGAGTTAGTGAGATCGGTTCGATATTCAACGAATACTCACGTTTGTGATCAGCTCGGGAGCAACACATCCGTCGAGAGAAGGCGACCAGTAACATTTGTACTAGTCAGGCCCTCCTCGCAAACATGGCCGCCATGTATGCCGTCTACCACGGTCCAGACGGTCTGACGCGCATCGCAAGGAAAGTCCACTTGTTCACCCAGCTTCTGCGCGCCAGCGTCGAGCGTCTGGGGTTCAAAGTCGTGAACGACGCCTACTTTGACACCTTGACCATTGATGTGTCTTCCGTCTGCAAGAATGCAGAGGTCGTTCATGCTGCAGCTGCTCTCAAGTTCGTCAACCTTCGGAGGGTGGACAGCACGCACGTCGGTGTCACCCTTGATGAATCTGTCGTTCACGAGGACCTTAAAACGCTGGTCAGCATATTCGTTACAGCCGCCTCGGGACCTACAGAAGCACTTTCCAGCATCCCAGAGCTTACTGCCTCGGCCATTCCTCCTTCGCTTGCCCGCACATCGAAATTCCTCCCGCACTCCGTGTTCAACACGCATCACTCCGAAACAGAGATGCTCCGCTACATCTTCCACCTTGCATCCAAGGACTTGTCACTCGTCCATACCATGATCCCCCTCGGCAGCTGTACCATGAAACTGAACAGCACCTCGAGTATGATTCCTCTGACTTGGCCAGAATTTGGTAGCGTGCACCCATTCGTTCCGGTCGACCAGGTGGAGGGGTATAAACAGATCATCAAGGTATTTCTGATTCTGTAAATTGTGATGTTTGTGAGACAAACAATTGCGCGCTCAGGAACTCGAGGCAGACCTGTGCAAGATCACTGGATTCCACTCCTGCTCCGTGCAACCTAATTCCGGTGCTGCTGGCGAATACGCTGGCTTGACTGTCATTCGTGCGTACCACGAGTCGCGGGGTGCAGGCCACCGTGATATATGCCTGATCCCTGTAAGCGCTCATGGCACCAACCCCGCAGTACGTTGCTTCCTTGTGCGAACAGGCATTTCCGAGTTCACATTACCTGTAGTCTGCTGTCATGGCTGGTTTGAAGGTGGTTCCTGTCAAGACGCATGCAGATGGAAACCTCGATCTCGCTGATCTCAAGGCTAAAGCTGAGAAACACAAGGACAACTTGGCCGCGTGTATGGTGGGTGCCACTTTCCCACAGTTGACCGGCTACCTAATCGGAAGGCGCACTTATTAGATCACGTACCCTTCGACGTTCGGTGTGTTCGAGGACGGCGTTGTCGATGCCTGCAAGATTGTCCACGAGAACGGTGGTCAGGTGTACTTGGATGGCGCCAACTTGAATGCTCAAGTCGGATTGACGAACCCTGCCGTCTGCGGTGGAGACGTGTGCCATCTCAATCTTCACAAGACGTTTGCGATGTAGGCCTGTTCATCATTTTTGAATCAGCGAGTCTGACAATGTCACTAGTCCCCATGGTGGCGGTGGACCTGGAGTTGGGCAAGTGACAACATATAAGCTGATGTTGGAAGTCTCTTACGCATTCTTTGTAGCCCTATCTGTGTTGCTGAACATCTGTCTCCTTTCCTTCCGTCTCACCCACTTGTCCAGACTGGTGGAGCCAAGGCTATCGATGCAATTTCTGCTGGGCCCTTTGGAAGTGCTTCCATCCTCTTGATATCTTGGGCCTACATCAAGATGTTGGGTGGCAATGGTCTTTCTCAATCAACCAACGTTGCGCTTCTCAACGCAAACTACATGGCTCAACGACTTGCGGAACATTATATTATCCGGTTCAAGAATGCCAACGGCCGTGTTGCACACGAACTGCTGATCGATCTCGCAGAGTTTGATAAATCTGCTGGGTTGAAGGTCACAGATTTCGCGAAGAGGTTACAGGTAAGACCAGGTTGCAGGATGTGAGAACGAGGCTCAATCGTGCGTTGACGAATAGGATTACGGGTTCCATCCACCAACTTGCTCGTGGCCCATTTCAACATGTATGCTCATCGAACCTACCGAGTCGGAGACGCTTGAGGAGATAGACAGGTTGGTAGATTCATCGTCTCAGTGTCGTATTCACGAGTCAACGGTCTTGCCCATCTCACGCAGGTTTTGTGACGCCATGATTCAAATTCGCAAGGAAGTCAACGATATTATTTCGGGCAAACAGCCCAGGGACAACAACCTCCTTAGAAACGCCCCTCATCCACTTTCCGCTATCGTTTTGACCGACAAGGAGTGGAATCGGTGCGTGCCGACCCCTTGTCACGGTTGGAAATGCTGATAGATTGTTGCAGTCCATACTCGCGTGAGGAAGCTGCTTACCCTATGCCTTGGTTGCGAGAGAAGAAGTTTTGGCCGACAGTTTCCCGCATCGACGATGGTGAGTATCTAATACCTGTGCTTGGTTCTCCTGACTCATCTTTGCGGCTGAAGCTTTTGGTGATCTCAACCTTGTCGTAAGTTCAGCGCCTTTCGCCATGTCAGATACTTGTCACTAATCATTTCTCTCCAAGTGTGACTGCCCATCCGTGGAAGAGCTGGCATCCTCCTGAGTATCTTTATAGTCCTTTTTTCTAGACATCATCCTAGAGGGTACATAGTGGTTTTTTTGTCTTCTTCTCTCATCAGATATCGTCACTGCACGCGTCATGTTCAACCACACGCTCTGTATGATACCACTTGCATTGTACCAACCATTGCACAGCTGGCCCGATGTCACTTGTCGATTAATGATTATTCTACTGTCGTTTCTGGCTTGATTACATTCCCTCCCAAGTCGGCAGGCAGACTCTCCCACAGCTCCGGAAGATACCGCCGTAAGCGCATAGTGACTTCGTCCTGTTGGTTCGTCCTGGCTGCAAACGATAAGAGTACCCGGGCGGTCGCGATGTTCGGCTTGACGTCCTTTTGATCCTTTCCCATCTCCATACAGACCGTCTTGACCGCCTCGTTGAGCATCCCGTTCCGACACATGCACTCTACGTACGCGTTCCAGTTGCCCTGGTTGAGGACAAAGGACCTCTCCGAGAGCTTCTTGATCACCTGTTCCGCCAGTGGCCACGCGTTGGCGTACCCGCACGCGTCCAACACGATCGATACGCTCGCGTGGTCGTACGTCTCGCCGATGAGGAGCATCTCCCAAACCCTGTACGCCTCCGCAAAGAGACCGACACGTTGGTATGCGTCCATCAGTTGGTTCCAGAGCAGAGTATCGGGGGTGATGGACGGATCGAGGGTGAGGTGGTCGTGCACTCGGCGAACGGACACGGCAAGCCGGTGGGTATCGTCTTCGGAGGTATCTTCCGCGAGCTTGGCCAGCCGCCTTAACAGAGAGGCATAGACGTATGGTGTGATCTCAACCCCCGACCGACGCATGTCCCTGACGATCTCAAAGTAGTGCCAGATGGGTGGAACCGCAGGACTGTGGTCAAAAGAGAGGCGGGAGAGGACGTAGAGAATCCACCGGTACCCTTTGACGCCGACGTCCTTGGGGTTTTCGTTACCCATCACCTTTCTGTACGCCTCGAGGGCGCGGTCGAAGCTAGATGATGAACGCATGCCCATGACGACGAGAGAGGCGACGGCGATCTGGCCGTCGGGTTTGATCTCTCTGGCTTCCATATCCGCAAGAAGGTCTAAGGCGAGCCTGGAGTACTTGTGTACGTCGACCGAGTTTGCCATGGCGCGTAGGAGGGTCCCGTACATGTAAGCATCAGGTCCTAGGGATCGCTGACGACCAAAGTGTCGCGTCGTGGTGGTATTGGACGATGACGGAGCGGCAAGGGAAAGTTCTCGATAGAGCGCTAGTGCTTGGTCTATTGGTCTATCGTCCTGGCCCCGGAAGGCAGAATCACAAAGAGCGGCGACGAGGGGTTGGATGAGAGGGGCGTCCGGTATCAATCCGCGCACCATGAATTGACGATAGATTGAATGAGCGCCATCGAGGTCGTCGGCCCGTACGGCGTTGCCAATCAGGATAGACCATTGCAAAGGAGTAGCTTTCATCCGCAAAGCCTCTTCTACGTACTCCAGATCGGCGACCTCATGACTTGAGCGCAGCATTATCGTGAGGGTATGCGACGTAACCTTGTACCCATCCTTTCGAAAGTCTTCGCAGAGCCTGACCGCCGATCCCATACCACACTTTTCGACTTCGTTCTCCAAACTCTCCTCCCACTCCGCCTGGATAGCAGTAGATTTGACGACGCGCTTGCTGAACCGTCTCTGAAACTCTTCCTTCACTTCGGTGGCTTGCTGCGGCTCGTTGAGCTTCATAAAGCCCTCGAAAAGCATTTCTGCGAGGCTTTCGTCGTAGCGAAAGGCATAATTTTCTATTCGATCGAAAGCACTGTAAAACTCGCTAACTGGGGCGCCTGAATTGAACAAGGCTCTGAAGAATATCCGAAAGGTGTCATTGTTTGGCTTTCGTCTCGAGTGCGCCATCTTGGACATGGCGTGCCGTATAACCTTGGGTTGGCCATTGTCCGCGCAATGTTCAAGAAACACATGCCAGTGCTCGAGAAAAGGTAGGACGTTGCCCGGTTTTTCGTGCATTTGGCTAAGCCAGTTGAGGAGGGTCTGTAAGTTGCCGTTCTTGATCAGCCCCTGCAGGATTTGACTGTGAACGTCGGCGTCGACGCGAAGACCACACAGGGGCGTCAGCTGGCCGAGCATTTTCTCGATCAAGGCTAGGTCTTGTTGCCTTGCAGAGATGGCAAGCGTGCCGAGAGCATGCATGACTTCGTCCGCCAACAATGAGGCTTTGTCAGTCAGTAGCGAGTTGAGGGCTTGGTTCATGCGGGCATGGATTGCGGACAACTTGTTCGATGAGACGTCACCAGGGTAGTTGGTACGGATAGGTGAACGGTGTATGGATCTCGTATGGGTGGTGTTCAGCCATCTTTGGATATTTAACGTGGGGGTCCTTGGTTTCCGGGTGATGGAGCGGTGAACGCAGACAGCAATGCGTTCCAGATGACAAGAAACACGGCAAAAGGACATTCATGCGCTGACAGACTCGTTAGCGGGCGAAAACGCGACACATAAGTACACACCTTGCAAGTTCTTGGAAGAAGCGTATTCGTGGGAAATTCAAAGAACTAGCGAGTCACATTTGCTTCGCTCGACGTGTCTCTCAATTTATCCACCATGTCCGAAAAACTCAACGAGTTCATGGAAGTTCCCCAGCAATTCATCAAGGACGGAAACCAGGTCGGTCTATGAGTCTCACGGGGAAGAATACTTGCTAACCGGCTACGTAGTTCTTGATACGCTGCACGAAACCTTCGCAAAAAGGTACACGCCAAAGTTTTCGTCGAGCCTAATGCTCATGCCTTCTCTCTAGAGTTCATTCAAATCTGCCGAGCAGTAGCCATCGGTTTCGCTGTCATGGGATTCATTGGCTACCTTGTCAAACTCATACACATCCCAATGTAAGTTTCACACTTCGCTCCACCCTCGTACAAGTCTGACAAGGTCCCTCTCAGAAACAACATACTAGTGTGCGTACCCTATCAACACACTTATCCAAATGCTATATTGACTCGCTGGAGACAGTGGTGGTGCATAGTTTATATCCTATTCTTGCACCTACTCCTATGCCTCACACTTCGAGTCTTCGATCCCTTGTACCTCGCTCCTTCCTTATATCAACATCGACTGCTGTTGCTGAGCTCTGCACGTGTCTCCGTGGTGTGATGTCGCTCTGTATAGCGGGTCAATGAGTGCAGCGAATATTGCGTGCTTCATGTCGCGAGTAAGGGGCCAACACGTGAATGAACGTGTTTCATACTGGCAGGCTAAACTCTTTTGATGCTTCTTCAGAGAGTTCTATTGGCGCCAATGTCGGATCGGACCTTGAAGCAGCTCTGGCACTTGGAAACTCCAGTTCGAACGATGAGTCCGAGCTCTTTCGACCGCGCAGAAACATTGTCAACAAAGATATTACGTCCTGCCATCGCGGAACTAAGGATATGAACGGCATCGTGTCACTGAAATGACGTACCTCTCGCAAACCAAAGATGATCAACGCTCCGAGGGGAACTGTAAACCAAGTGAGTAGGGGGAGCGAGATGGTCACGAACAGACTTACGAGCAGCCGGGAGCAGATAAGTCACCTCCGATTGCACGTCACTTAGGAAAAGCACCGCGGACCTTTAGTCTTTGTCAGGGGCGGCGGATAACGTAACGCACGGTGAACTTACGTGAGAGTGACGCATGAGTAAAGACAGAATAGGCCAACCCGACAACAAAGCGGACGCGATGGGGTTCGAGTGGCTAGTGGGAAGGAGGCCTTGACAACCTTCCATTGACGGTAGTATTGGACCGTTATCACAGCTTGCGTGGTTCTTTAGAGAATGGTTCGCATGGCCACGGTGAGCACGGAGGACACACCTTCCAAAGTGAGGATAATGACCATGATTGCGGCACAAAACGACGGGACGATGACGGCCCTGACCAAGTAGATGGCGGTGAGCACGGAGCCACAGAGAACACAAGGTCAAGTTATGCACTAACGGAGGACCGATTTGTACAACACAATATAACCCGTTTGAATGCACCGCATGCGGTTCTGATGTGACAAACTAGGTCAAGGTTTAATTACGGTCAGGTTCGAGAACAACCTGGCAGGTACTCACAATCCCAGCGCTCACTGAAAAGACGACGAAAACCAAATAAGGTGTTCCGAGCATCTGACGCGAGATTGGTCAGAATGGAAACCTCCCACACGGCTTGGATGGCGCAATCTCACCAGAATCAAGTACAGCATCCGAGGTATACGGTTGAGGACCGTGCACTGCAAGAACTGCAACGTTGTCCATGTCTGCGAGAAAACTTTATCAGTAACGAGCGGCAACGCTCAAAGGGACCCTCACGTGAAGAACGACCGCTAGTGCAGCTACGACTGCCCTGTTCGAAGCTCAAAGAGGTGGCCACAATCACCAAAAGAGATACGACGTACATCGGAGCCGCACCATGAATCATGCTCGCTTGCACCATGCAAATCAGATGTCGGCTGGCTGTGTTTGCAGCCCTAGCATAGATGCTAGTCCCGGCGGTGAGTCATGTTGCACGCACAGCAGAGGTCGGACTACTTACTGCAGACAAAAGACGACGGAGAAGACAATCCAGGTAACACAGAAATTGACGATGACGGGGTGCCAAGTCACCTTCTTGCAGGTCAAGGCGGACAAAACTACAATCGGGAGCCCAATCTGGCCCCCACTAATGAGCAGACCAAGAAATACGGAGGTCAGATGTTTGAGATCAGGCGGATACGGGTCGTCCACTTCTAGCCTGTGGTAAGTTCATCTGTACAACCGGAACACTTCAAAGTGCGTACATGACATTATGTCTCGGGGAGAGCGGGTATCAAAGGGAAAGGGAGGGTGGGTGTCGTGCCGGGGTCGGAGCAGTGTCGCGAAGGCTGAAGCAGTATTGCCAGCAAATGTGAGAGGTCGACCCGGCGTATTGCGTTATAGTAGTAAATGTGGAGTGGTCATGGTCGTCCCGATGGGTGTCCGTACAAAAAAGCGGGTGCACGAACTTGGCGTACTATAAGTAGGGTTTCCGTGATAGGATATATGAGCAATCGCTTGGGGATCGCAGATCGCGTAGATTCAACGTCGGGAGTAGCCAAATTGACCGGAAATAAACAGTCAGGCAGTCTTAAAATAGGGTTATTTGACCACAAAGTTGCCGTGCACTCGGTGTTTCGAGTTTAGATAAATGAGTACTAGTGCTAGCGCGAGGCAAGATAAACACGAGACACGACCAAGAAACATGCATCATACTGTACGTGATGGAATGGATTTGCTCCTCTGCATCGATCATCGAACATCAACGAGTAAAAGGGGAAACCGCGATATGATGGCACAGCAGGAACAAATCGGGAATCCACCACAGGTACACCATATATCACCACACCATTCTCCTTGGAAGTAACTTTACCCGTCTCGGGCGCTGGCGGAAGGTGGGCAGAGATAAACATTTGTGTTTTCGAGAGGTATTCCGATGGCTAAGATCTGCGTTGGATTTGGAAGAAGCGCTACGATGTCAGCGGACTATGCGTCATAATGCAAAACAAAACAGGTGTATGTGCGATCGCAATCGGTTGAATCAGTTTCCAGCCTTACTATTTCCGCATCTTTCCACTTGGAGACTAGGTGGCGGAGGAACGAAAGGTCGTAGGACCTGCCATTGATGCTCCGGACAATCTCGGCGGAGAACTTCGCGATCATTGTTTGAGAGTTGGTCATCAGATAAGACCGGAGATGACTCATAACCAAGTTATGTGTGGAAAAAGACAACCAGTATAGGCACTCCACCGTCGGCGGAGATCCGGGGTGAGCACACATGAATCCCTACTGGTTTGAGCGTAGTGGGGATCCGGCAGCGAAGAAGTAACGTACCAGGATGTGTGCGCCGTTGTCGTATTTTGGGTATAATGCCAGCTTGGAAGCCACAGACGTCTGCCAACATGTCATGATTCGTTCAACCTCAACCACAACCGCGTAAACGCTAAGCCATATTAGGTCAGCTAATCACTGGTTACTACAATTTGACCGCGCCTGAACGAAAGACGAAGTGAGAGCTCCTTTGCTATGTAAGCATGAAAAGCCGTCGAGTCTGCTCATTGTCGAATTAACATCTTTAAAGAAGGGGATTTAGAATAAGAGAGAAGTCGTAACTGATTTAACTCACCCTGACTAACCATGAGCTCCTCAGAAGCCGCCTTGAGTGCTGAAGTCACCCTCAGTAACACACACTGATTGCGACTCTGGACGATACCACTTGGTGAGGTCCAATTTCCTGTGACATGTGACAACAGGATACAGTAGAATCACGATCATCTCCACGGGCCAGCCACTTTCCCCATCTGCAAACATCATCTTGACTAGATCATCCTGCAACAAAGCATCAGCATGCATCTGCAAGGCTTCGTACAACTGTAGAACCCTCCCCTCGAGTCGCTGCGTCAGTCGTCTTGTACGTGAAGAACTAGGGTCAAAGGACCAAGACCCTCCGACGGCCGGAGGGTGGGTAACATGTAGGGAATACAGGCTTCCAAGGGCGAGAACATGTCGGAACGACCTGAACATTAAGTGATCTGTGGGTTCTAGATCACACCCGTACCCCTTGTTTCCGGAACCTAGCGACCCAAGCGATTTCAAGAACTTCTTCTCTGCACGAACGAGATCCGCCTGCCATATATCCGCGATCCGCGTACCGAAAACTTCGTCCAGGAAATTCGTGAGATTGACTTTTTCGGTCGCTTCCAGGCCCGAATGTACCGCCTACTTCCGCCGGGATAATCGAATCTTCTAGAGAGTGCCCACAGCATCGAGTTATGGAAGCCACCTGTCAAATGCGCCACGGAGGTTTGCTGTGGATTGATCGAACCATCCACCCATTCTTTTACGCGACGCTTCCTGAGCAAGTGACGTAGACACAGATAACAGGTCAACAAAGGGTCGATACGCTCGAATATTCGCAGGTAGGGGAGAGACATGTGTGGGCGAGGGAAGTGAATTGAGAACTGTCAGAGCGCTCAGACACGGTTCAGCAGTAAGTTGAATGGAAGGCTTCTGACTGTATGCTGTTTAGCACGTTCGTGGCTAGAGAGCGTGTCGAAGAAGAGGTTCGGAAGGCTGCGTGGACCGTCTGAAGTGTCCGTGAATTCACCTCTAACATTGTCCTCGTGGATTTCTTGACAGCAATCCCAGCAGTCTTCGCGGGAAGGTTCGTTGTCCGTTGAGAGATCTTCTGAGCCTTCTGGGGGACCACCACCCACTGTTGGGAAAACATCGAGCAGAACATTCAGAGTTCCGAGTCGAGTCCGTTGGGAAAGGTAAATTGCCAAGGCCTCTATAAGTGGTCGAGATCTAGGATATGGAATATCAAGAGCCTGAGTCGGAACAACCAAGCAGCACTTCTCACCTTCAGTCGATCGCCACAAGTTTCTGGCACATTGAAAAGCAGTTTTATCTGTGCAGAGTGCCTGTAGTGTTTTCAAGTGCGAATCTAAACGCTGAGACGCGTGAGGGAAGATGGGGCACGACGCACCGTCTGTGAGACGTGGATTTGAATGCTAGGCACCTTTTGGGACTGGATCGCAGTTTTAGTTTCACTCAGGCTTGTGATGAGATATGATGGAGGACTTGAAGTAGAGAGTCATCGTAGTATCGTTCCCTGCGCTTTCAAGTGCCATCAAGAAATTGGGCATAAGACATTTCTACGCATCCAACCATAATAATTCCTTAGCCCTAGCCGTGGTGTGGTCAATGCCAGTGGGTGTGGTGCAGTGAAGTTTTGCGAGTGTCCATTATGTAATGCTCGATCGCTTGCCGAGCTCGTCCATGTAACTTACACTCTGTTATAAATCTCAGTGTATGCTGCAGATCACAAACCCTTTCCTGTTCATTAAGATCATAAATAACTGATAGACGACGACCACATCAAAGACTGGGTTACTTGTTACAATTTAATGTAAGTGGCCTGGAAGATCAATCTGGGCTCGACAATCCGATCGTAAGATAATACCCTTCCTTCAAGTTGTCAACGCATTCACCTTTAGTAGGATGAATGCCTCCTCTCTTACTCCTGTGCATGTACAGAAGGACTCGCTCTAAGTCGTCTTGAACGACCAGAATCGGAACCCTTCGCGACACTGGGAGGTGGTATCGCCGCCGCCTCTCCATATTATTATTCAGCCAATGCACCTACTGCCCCTCCACCCACAGTGCCAATGGGTAATGTACGGCAGATCAATGCACTAGCTGTATTCGATCAGAACGGGGTAGGCAGGAATCAGAAAGAAGATGCAGCCCGGCACGAATTTCAGGCGTTGGTTGGGGAAGTGAGTGTTCTTAATCTGTCGCACCTCACTGTGTATTGAGCCCACGACTGCAAGCTCTCAGTAAATCTTGTATCACGCAATAGTCTTTGTCTTTGCCGTATGAATGATAAGGAGGACGCCGCGGTAGATTCACTAGGCAGATGCGAGTGCGCGAAACCGGCAACCCCTGCTGCCAGTATATATCATCCGTCCGTCCTCGAAAATCGTATGCACGAAGCGAACCCAATAAAAAAAGGCTCGATGACATCCCATATCATTGCATTTCGTTCCATAGTATTATGAGATGCCGTCAAGTTCGAACCACTCTACCAAACCACTATCCTTCCTCTGGTTCGTCGGATGTTGTTTCCACGCCATTTGGCTCGACTGGACCGGGTTTCCCGTCGACTGGAGGTGGTGCAGGAGTTGTGAGTGACGTCCGTGATGACTGCGAAGTCGCAGGTCCATTTTGATTTTGGTTAGGCGCATTGGTAGCCGAATTGGCTAACCGCTGGTCAAGTGCCTTGAGAGCTAGCGCGCTGCGAATTATTCAGACACATCACCCTGCCCAACAACCAGTATGCGTACCGTCGCCGCTCAGCCTCTGCTCGAGCACCACCAGGAAGCTGGCTGTACCCAGACTCGATATCGTGAGGGACAGAGGTCGGAATCAAATGAAGTCGGGTTGCCAATTTGTGGACTGTGTTTCCGAGAGCCAATAAAGCAGGACTAGAGATGATGCATGAGCACCGACCAATAATGGGAAGTATTCAGGGCTCACTGGAGGAAAGGAGGGAACCAGCTCGTGAGGGCAAATGTCTCGCTCCTATCTCCATAGGTACTGATGCCGGTGCCAGCGTCTATGTTGCGCTTGTAAAAGCGCAAATATATCCACGAGACAAACCAGCCAAACTGGATAACAATATAGGGACACTGGAAACCAATGATTGTCATGATAGTGGAGAAAGTAAGATACGCCATCGGTAATGCCTGTGGATAAATATAGATAAACGAAACACGTAGAGTGTGTGATGGCTCACCTTGACGCGTACACGGAAAGAACCGAGAACCTGTACTTGGTGCTCTGGTATCAGTTGCGTAAATGCAACCAATATGCTAGTGAAGAGTGCCATTTGGCCGTGATACTGCATGCCATACCTGACGAGGGTAAGCGCGCAATTAACCAGTTGGTTGCGATAACTTACAAGAACAGGTCTGCGTTTCTGGTAGCGGCGAACTCGATCCAATTGAAGGCAAACGAGATGATATTTGGCACTGTCACGCAGACGACGATAAATTTCAATGTCTCCACGGTGCCCCATAGGCGTTCAAAGTAACGTAACGAGGCTGGTATGACAGCCAATGTCACGAGTAACTGTGAGAGTATGAACACATAGAAAAAGCGAGATAGATAATATTGACACACCTCGACTATTGTGACCTCGACCAATGCGGAGGTGGCAAAGGTCCATGGGTAGAAGAGACTAGAACCCGGCACGAGGGTTAACCATGGTATGTACACGATTCCTGTAGACCACCAAATCCAGAAGTACAAGGAAGTAGCTGCGATGGTAGCGACTACAAATCCGCGAGTTACCGGTGGTATCGTAGTAAGATAATGGAGTGGCGTCGATAGAATGGCCATGGTGTTGCACAAACTCTCTTGCAAAGGCTCTACGGACTAATAATTGTTTGTCTATGTTTTGTTCAAGGCGCGCAAGGGTTTGGGTTACGTCAGCGGCGCTTTAGACACTCCACTCCGTCGTCATCGCATGGCCGACTACGACTTCCGTCCCGGAGGTTCGCTCAAACTAAAGGGAGGCGTCGCGGACGGAGGCATCGTCAAGAAGTATGTCTCTCTTGCTGGTCAATCTAGTTGGTAACTGTCTTACATCTTCAGGAAGAAGAAGTCAAAGTCGAAATCGAAACTCGACGACTTAAAGGAGCGGGATCGCGAGCGAGTCAAGGAGGCCTTGTTGAGTGAAGTCATCGGTTCTACCCCAGTTTCTGCATCCGGAAGCAAGCGTGCCTCTCCCTCGCCTTCCAATGGAAAGGATAAGAAAACAGATGCTGAAAGGCGGTTCGAGGAAGCACAGCGCCGCAGGGTGAGTTTCCGAATGATGCTGCGCTTATTCGACTAATCGCGTCTCCAGCTCATGGATAAAGTATCCAGGATAGCGCACAAAACACACAAGGACCGCGTCAATGAATTTAACGCCAAGCTGGAGGCGCTCAGCGAGCACCACGACATTCCAAAGGTCTGTTTGTAGGTTTCGTGGTCCGTGCAGGCTCTCACGGCATTCGCACAGGTTGGTCCAGGATAAAACCCGCGTAAATCGCGTCAAGCGCCTCGCTGTTCGGGAATGTGGTTCAGCATGCTCTATGGTACCCTGTGGTGGTTGCTATGTGATTTACCCTCGTTTCGTGGATTGGTGTATTAGCCCCTTGACAATGTAAGATACTCGGAAAGCTCCAGAGGTCGTATTGTGAGATATTTGTTGTGCTAGCTTTCGATATAAGTAGTCACGGAGGCACGCATCATAAGTCCGCGACCTCTTGACCCTTTTCCTTCACCACTCAACTGCATCATGTCTGCCGCACAGCAGGCTGAGAAGAAAGGACACATCTGCCCTCCCTCGGATGCAGGTCATCCCGCCGATACTTGGGAGTCACTCTATGTATACTCCTTCATTTGCAAGTTCACTAGTCTCCGCTTCAAAGTGGAGGGCTTGGAGACACCCATGGAGTGAGTGCCTATTCCTATTCATCTCGAGTGTGTCCTCACCACAACTCTCGATTTCATCCGATGACAGTTTCGAAGACGCCCTCTTGATGCCAGGGGCAGACCCCATACTTTCCAAGATACTCCAACAATTTGTATTAAACCTGCGACCTCAAACGCGTAATTTGAGGTGTGTATTCTTTCATAGCTCACGCAGGTCACGGACCGTTTCGATGTCCTATTAGTGTGGATCAAATATCGTCAACTCTCTCCAGCGTCCTTGCGGATACTTTCAAGACCTCGGAGAGGACCATTTTCTGGGATGACGAACGCGGAGCGAACGTGGACCCCTTTGCCAACTTGGAAGGCGGTTTTTTCGCAGCTGATTGGGACCTGAAAGTGGGTCGCTCTCGTAATCATACCAAATGCCCCCTAAACGCGTCACAATTAACTGGAAACAGCTCAAAATCCTGCGGTTACTCGTGGACGTTCAGCTGGCGCACTCGACCGAGATCAAGAATATCATCGATCGCGCTTGGGGCGTGACACAACATAAGCATAAGAAACGAGACCCTACAAATGCGCCACCGGATGCATCCGATGCCAACAGTCAAGAGAGTCTGCAGCTCCTTCCTCTGGGTCAAGACTCTTCAAGAAAGCGTTACTGGGTTGCGGATGGTCCGTGTGTCTTTCATTTTCGTTGTCCTCGCCCACATCATATTTGCGTGTATTTGGTGTGAGGCCGCATTTTTGAGACCCCTTGATACCCGGCATTAGCCGTTTTTCATGGATTCCCGCTGACTTCCGTCCTAATCTATCTTAGATTCGCCACGGCTGTACGTGTCGACCAATCCTTGGAAAATCACGGCGACATTTCAAACCATCTGCTCCACGCGCGAGGAATATTTGGGAGTCATCGAATTACTCAAGGCAACCGCACCTAAGAGTAGCAAGAAGAGTAAGATAGAACAGGCTCACTTGGCACTGATCGAAGCACTCGAAAGTCGGGTCGATGTTATAAATGCTGAACTAGCGGTGAGTTGCCCCTGGTTTTTGCTGCGTAGATAGGGGGTAGACAGGAGCGTGAGGTCTGATCGCTGACTTGACGTGCAGCGCGTGCAAAGGGTTCGACGAAAAATTGAACAAAAGCATATCCTCATGGCTCAGGCTGAGATCAGGGAGACACGAACACGACGCCAGACGCGGCGGCCGGACTACGTGTATAATGACGTGGGGAGTGGCGAAGTAGGTCACTTGCTCACGGTTGACATGAACCTCGTTGCTGATTTAATCTTGGTTTGCAAGGAGGATTCTGATGAATATAAGGATGATGACAACGAAGACGATGCGTTCGACCACGACGATTTGCTTAATCTCCGGGAGGAGACCCGGGGTAAACGTCGAGCAACTGGTATAGTTCCGCAGCGGAGATCTACGAGAGTCACAAGGGGTAACCGTGGCTCTCCCGATTTATCGACAAATGAATGGCGGGGGGAAAGACGGTCTAGTCGGTTGGGAGCTGGCGAAGACATGCAGCTGGACCGTCCATCGAAACGCGCGAGGACGGAGGAAACGACGAGATCTGGTTCCGTGGGGTTACCTGTCTGCGATACAGCACCTGCAGAAAGTGAGAAAATGGTGAAGAATCCAGGTGCTGCCGCAATCAAACCGAATGAGGTCCCAATGGAACAAGTGAACGGGAAGAAGAAAAGCAAGTTTTGGTACTATGCGGTGGAGCCCTTGCCTGCTCCATCATCCAAACTCGGCGACAAAATTTTGGCAACCACGAATGGTAATCATGGCCACACTAACCATGGTTGTTTGCCATTGGAACGCGGAGGTAATGATGGGATGGATGTGGATAGATATGCAGGTGAAGCCACGCGTTCATTCACGAAGCAGACACAGGTTGCGGTGCTGCCTGGCGGGAATTGATGGGAAGAAGTTTGTGAAGACGGCAGTTTACATTTCATACCACTCACTAGCATTATTTCAAGTTGGTTGAAACATCATCGTAGTCTACTTATCGCATTTATTGTTGGCATTTACATATCATACTAGCTGAATTTGTGGATATGAATAGTTACTAGTTGAGAAATTTCCTAATTGGTTCAAGTTTGCAAACATCCTCCCCGATGATTGCACGAATCGCAGAGAGCGCCCGCAGCAGCCTATTCCACCCAACGCGCTGCCTCGCTCGTCGTTCCCGCACTCCCGCCATCCACCGCCGAGCAACGAGCCTCGCGACGATCCCTCCATCCTCTGACGATGCAGAACTCGTCTCTCTTTTCGATCAACCCCAGAATGGCAGGCAGTCCAGACCGCTCTCCGTCTCAGGCATCTTCCAACATCCAGAATTGACTACCCCTGCAGCCTTCGGCGCTTTGACCGAGTCCACTCTCGTACGCGCGCAACTGCTGACCGAGCGCATCTTGCGCGCCAACCAATCGCGTTACGAGCTTTTCAAAGTGGTCAAGAACCTCGACAGACTCAGTGACCTGCTATGTGGCGTCATCGACTTTGCGGAGCTTCTCCGAAATGCGCACCCCGACCCTCAGTGGGTCCAGTGCGCCAACGACAGCTACGAAAGGCTCTGCGAGTACATGAATGTACTCAACACCCACGTCGGTCTCTACGAGGCGAGTCGCTGCCTTCTCGTATCGCTTATCAGTGGTTGCTGACGTCAGTTTAGATTCTGCGCACGGTTCTTCACGACCCAGAGATCGTCCAGTCTCTCAGTCAGGAGGCGTTACAGACAGCCTTGATTTTCTGGAGGGACTTTGAGAAATCAGCCATCAAGTTGCCTCCCGAACAGAGAGAGCGATTTGTTTCCTTGTCGTCTGAGATACTCACCCTCGGCCATGAGTTCGTCACTCAGGCGTCTGCCCCGCGCCCTCCTGCTGCTATCGAGCCATCAGAACTGGATGGTCTGAAAGACGAGGGCATGGGCGCAAGGTTGCGTCGTCAGGCGTGGTCTACGCAGAAGAGCCTTCTTGTATATCCTGGTTCTCACCAAGCATATATGATCATGACATCTGCTCCGAACGAAACGCCACGACAGAAACTCTACATGGCTGCACATACCAGTAGTCAACGACAGATAGAATGCTTAGAGCGGCTATTACGCGCACGTGCTGAACTGGCCCGGCTTGTCGGGTGGGACAGCTATGCCGGTATGACTCTAAACGACAAGATGGCAAAAACGCCGGGTGAGCGGTTTCTTTTCGAATTTTCTGCCGTATATCCTGACGTGGATTGACCGATGCTAGAGAACGTCCGACATTTTTTGGATACGTTCTTGGATCGAACAGGTACTCATGCTCGCAGTGCTTTGCATACGCTGAGATTACGGAAACAATCGCATCTAAACACACCATCACTTCCTATTATCCAAGCATGGGATAGATCATTTTATTGCCCACCGGAACCACCAGAGCCTCCCGTATCATTACCCCCTCTTTCCCTCGGACGCGTTTTTATGGGTCTATCACGACTCTTCAAGCATCTCTATGGTATAACGTTACGGCCAGCCGAAGTCGCCTCTGGTGAGGTCTGGCATTCCGATGTCCACAAACTCGAAGTGGTAGACGAAGATGATGGCGTCATTGGATGGATATACGCAGATCTTTTCAGTCGGAGCGGCAAGTCGTGCGGCGCGGCGCACTACACGGTCCGCTGTTCTCGACGGACTGACGATGATGACGAACGGGGTGATCTCGCCGTCGCAGGTACCAAGGAGTCCCTTGCACTATCACAAAGTTTCGAGGCCGTCAAGCGGCACAAACTTCACAGCGTGCGTGGAGAATACCAACTCCCTCTCGTTGTTCTCTTGTGTGAATTCGCTCGCCCCACGATCGCCCGAGGACCCACGTATCTAGAATGGCACGAAGTACAGACCCTGTTCCACGAAATGGGTCATGCTATGCATTGTAGGTCGTTTCGCCGTACGCTCGTCGCGCAAGCAACGCTGATGTTGATGTCCGTAGCCATGATCGGTCGAACGGAGTATCACAACGTTGCCGGGACCCGCTGCGCAACGGATTTCGTAGAGTTGCCATCTATCCTCATGGAGTATTTTCTCAACTCGCCCAAAGTCCTCTCGCTCTTCTCAGAGGAGGACGGCTCCTCGATCTTGAATCAGACCGGCAACCACCACGAAGACCCGTGCACGTTCATCGACACGCACGGTAGCATCTTGCTTTCCGTGCTCGATCAGATGTATCACTCCCCCGGCGTTCTCGAGCCAGGGTTCGATTCGACTGCGACTCTGGCGAACTTGTACGATACTCGCGGTCTCATCCCTCATGCACCGGGAACTTCGTTGCAGACTCAGTTTGGCCACTTGTATGGGTACGGGGCGACGTACTATTCGTATTTGTTTGACCGCGCGATCGCATCGCATGTGTGGCGAAAAATGTTCTCCAAGGAGCCACTGGACCGCCAATTAGGAGAAAAGTATAAAGCAGAGGTTCTTCGATATGGAGGAGGCAGAGATCCTTGGGAAATGCTTGGTGCATTGTTGGATAGACCGAGTCTTCAGGTCGGCGACGAGGAGGCGATGCGAGAAGTGGGAAGATGGAGGGTAGAAGACGGACCTGTGTCAGAGCGACACTAACTAACTGCGACTAGCTACTTTCAATGACATTGTTATTGCAACGGTTAGATGTGGAGATTATTAACTACACGGTGTAGTACTTATTGATACTCATGAAGATGCAAGTAATAACACAGGTGTAAGGGTATTGAGAGAAGTGAATGAGTGACGATATTTGTTAGATGCTTGGAAGGATGTATATGACAATGCGCAGCATGCAGATGATTAGAGGGAATGAATGAGTGAAATTACGAATAACGATATGCAACTACTGGTCCTTGCATGATACTGGACACCAAATAATTATCTGTGTAAACAGTGGGTAAAATCACTCCAGTGAAAGAAAGTAGCACCCACATTGTAATATACCCTCCGACAGCAATTCTTGTTCTATCTGCCGAACTACCTCTTGCATGGCATGCAATTGGTCCAATTTTGCTTGTTTCGATGCTAAATCACCTTCGGGAAACAGCGGGTGCGATAGGAGGGAACTGTAGCATAGGCAGATCGATCTCTGGTAAGGGAGCAAGAGAGTTGGCGGGGTATTGGGGAAATGTGGGGTAGACAGTGGGCTGATACACGTCTGGGTCGTTGAAAAACGACCAATCAATATCGGTCTGAAAAATCAGGGACCGATGAGTCGAGGGATGCCGTATAGGGAACACCACCTACATCAAAAGGAGGCACGTCCGCTGAGGGAGCGACAAATGTATCGCCACCAATGGACTGTAGCAAATTGTCAAAGGCAGATAAATCGTGTGGCGCAGACAATTGAGCATCTGACATCGCCATACATTCCAAATGTCACCTACAACGTAATCGGTAGGTGTAGACACTTACCGGCAGGCGGAATATTGTAGTCTTTGAATAATTCCACTTGCCAAGACGAGGAAGAATCCGGCTCGGTAGCCTCAACAGGAGGTGGAATATTAAACAAGGCATCAGAATTGGCATTGAACCAATTATCAAAGGATTGTTCATCCTCCGTGTCAAAACGAGGTAGAGGATGCGATACGGTGTGGAGAGCGGCGATCGAGCCACATGGACGTTTTGGCATGTTAACGGTGTCTTCTGCGTCAGAGAGACGTCGCTTGCGAGAAGATGATGTGTCGGGTTGTATAGGATTTCTAGGAGAAAGTGTCGACGAATCACCGTCCGATGATACATCAAAGCCATTTGTGCTCGAGGGTGGAGAAAGTAGGTGCGTCGCAGATGACGTGGAAGCGCTGCCAAGGAAAACTATGAGCACTTGGCTATGGCGGAAACCAGAAAAGAGTACCGTGAACGTTTGAAGGACCTCTCGACAGGGGAAGATGGTTGGTCAACTGCATCGATAGATAAACGACGGCGCTTAGAGCCAACAAGGATTGGAGATGCAGCATCATATTCGCTCTCATTTGTGAATGGGTCGTTGATGGAAGGTATTGGGGAGGTTGTAATGGACCGATCGGGTGAAGGATAAGAATCTCGAGCTGCCTGTAACTTTTGCTCAGTTACACGAAATCGGTGTGATTTTCAAACTCCCGCACCTTGGTGAAGTTCGTTGTTTTAGCTTGGTGATTATTTCCAACCTCACCGGATTCGACGTCTTTCTTCTTCACATCCCTCAGTATGGTGTCAAGATCCTCTGCGAAGGCAGTCCGAGCAAAGGTCGACGAATAGAGACCCTCTGCTGCTACCTTCACTGTGACAAATGCGTGCCCGAGTTCAGGGGACAGAACTCGTTCCGGATCTTCTTCTACCAGTGCACGATAAGCCGCGTCGATCATATCGGCCCGGCAGTTGGAGAATCGCTCGCGACAGAGAGTTGTCCAACCGATCCGTCGACGAACGTTAGCGAACCATGAATTGACAGAAGAAATCTGACAAGACGAAGTGGCTGCGATCCGAGCCTTGACTTCCGCGGGGGGGTAAGGGTTGTCGAGGTTGTCGAGCAACCAGCGATAGGCAGGAGCGAGGAATGCCGGAGACGTGCTTCCCAGGTTAGAGACCGATGTGCTAGAGTATAAAGGGGGAAAAGAGGATCGTTCGTACTGTCCGGCTGCGAGGATTTCGTATTTTTGTCGTCAAGATCAAGGGCGGCCATTTGACGAATCATAGCATCCCAGTCGCTCTGTAATTGAGTTGCAGAAACTTTTTCATTTCGCTTGATGTCTATAAAACAGCTGGCAATGTTCGCAACGCGAGACGCCACAGAGTGCACGAGCTGTGATGTTTCGCTGGTGACGCTGCCAGTCTTCGACGCTGCGTGCAGCATGTGTGGAAGTGAAGATCACATCTGATTGAAGGAGGAGAGCATCTGTATACCGCCCTTCAAAGCAGCTGGGAACTCGCGATCTGCAAAGAGCAGCCTTTGAATCAAGTCGTCGTCCATGGCAAGAGTTGAGTGGAGAACAGACACGAGTTTGTGTATAATATTGTGTCACGGTATTCAACCAGTACACAGTTATGTAAGCAAAAGCAAAAACATTCATCCCGTCTATCAAAGTTAATCCTCCTCCGAGATGGGTCTCAAGTCAGACGATGCAGTCCCTACTTCCGTGCAAGGTATCCTCCGTATCATGCACGATATCAAGGAAGCAACTGCACATTCCAACCTGCCCGTTCATATCTCCACCTGCACCAGCAATCCGCTTGTCTTGCCAATCGATTCGATCAACTTACCAAATCCACTTCCATTACTACCTTCACTTCTCGAGGCTGACGTTGATCCTGAAATTGCTTCTGCGGCCAGTCAGTTATACCAACGACATGCAGAGCAACTCAAGCTACATATTCAAGAGTCCGTCAACGCAACTTATCGTACGATACCAGAATTTCCTGCCCACGCATCAGTGTTGCCCCCCGACCAATTCGCAAAAAGAGTCACAACTATCTTTACGAACGTCTACTTAAATCGTCTCAAGGAGTGGCAAGGGGAAATCCTTCAGCGTGTCAAGCAAGCAACAGAGATGCACACTAAGGCAGTTTCAAAGGGTTCTCGTTCTTTTAACCATGTCGGTGCTCCTTGTATCATGTAATGGCCGTTTCTCATAAACTGTGCAGGAGTATGTTCCACTCTTGGAGCATTTTTTGAGGAGAATCCGTTCCCAACACGCGCCGACAAATTATTCCTTGCCCAAAAGTCGAACATGCAGTACAGGCAAATCCATGTATGGGTAGGCGTATTCTCCGTTTGAATATTGACGCCTCTTTGATTGTTACTGTATCCAGTTTCAGAACCGCCGTAAGGCAAGCCTTTGAGAAAGAAGCCAACATACGAAGGGACGTCTCAGTCGTCGAATAAATTATACGAGCGCATGATGGTCGACTCTGAGTATCAACCTGCTGAAGCATCCAAAATGGCTTCATCGAGTCGAGTAATTGAGGTAAGCACTGTTTGATCTATGTCGTGAAATAATGAGTCCATTTCTTTTGCAGAGACAAATTGCACAAAGTGACGTTTCGAAGGACACATTCGTTTCATCTCCACCGCCCCATGCTTTTCCATCGGCCTATCCACCTACCTGCCCATACGATCCATTTCCCTGCAAAACCAGCGCTGTTCATCTCAACAAGCCACAGTGGAGGCGTTTGCCAGATGGGCGAAAGCCTCTTCCCCTCTCTATTAGCATCGATGACCTAGTGGAGAGATTTTCTCATTTGAATGTCCGAGGTGAAACACGCTCCAGGGGACCTCCCAAGTTGCAATCGCATGCAGCAACCGTTGCCATCACTGTCATACCATCTCCTGCACCTCATCCAGCTCTGATGGTTCGCATATACAGCACATCAACACAAACTATCCACCAATACCCATCAGTCCGTGCACCTGTTTCCCGCCTCAAGGCCTTCCAAAGTCCTCATCCAGCCTCCAAACCTCTTACATTGATGCCTCTCTCGATTCCACCCACTTATTCGGATCGCCTTGTCGTTCAGAATTTGATGGCCCGATTGATCTTCGTGGTCGTGGGGCATTGGATGCCATTTCGCCGTTGTCTGTTTTGTGATCAATGCGCGAGGTGCTTGATATTGTCGTTACAGTGCGACAAAACACATAGCAAATGTGTTCTTGGGTAACCTCCCACTGCTCCATATGGAGTACTAAGGGAGACGACCAACGAAACCGAGGATTACACGCGGCATTCGAACTTCACGAAGGTTGCAACTTGCGAACCGACTGCAATCTACAGCATCCTTGGTCACGTCTGGAAGTTGGATTTAGGTTCGACTTGCTTGGCACCGGTATTAATACCGCGCATACGGTTGGCCACCGTTCTTCAACGACTTTTCTTTTCGCGCATATCATCCACGTGCCTTTTGATACCCTCTAATCTAATATTATGAGCACGAATTGCCGCTCTTCAGTCCTTTTTACATAATAACATAGCACATAGCTGGCTAGTGCTCTTCGAGGACTTTTCTTTTCTTTCGGGTCTCTGGTGCTTACGACCCGCACAATGTCCTCTTTTTTATTCCTGGACCCGTAGGGGACAGGCTTGCAAAGTGATAATGCGTGTGAAAATGCGTGTGAATAACCAGGTCACTACATTGCCTTCTTAGGACGCTTGGGTTGAATCCCGTCTTAATTTGTACGTTTGATTTCACGCGTGTTGCCGAACATTGAATCCTGTCTTAATATGGATGTCGGCTTCCTTGTTTATTGTCTCGCGCATCGCCGGATTGTTCGTCTTGTAGGATTCAACCATATCATCCACCGGTCCTCGTTACTACATCATGGCATTGCTACAAGATGGTCTCTGGCCAGCTCTACTATTGCGCGACGGTGTTGACTGCAACACTATCTTCGAAACCGATACTACTTCCTACTCCGCTCTCATTGCTTCTTGCTTTCTTGAGCTCGAGAAGCCAACCCAAGAGCTCAGAGGCAAACTCCGTAACGATTTCATCAACATTCTTGACGGTATAGCCAGCATCAACCTTTCTTCCACCGCGCATCCACCATCTCCATCTCCATCTCCATCTCCACCCTCTCGCTCGTCCTCTCTTGTTAGTGGCACTTCCTTCATTACCGAGGCATATGCCTGGCTTCTCGAGAACATCGCAAATACGTACCCATCCTCGACGGTCAAAACATCTCTAGCAGAGCGGCATAACTGCACTCTTTCCTCAGTCAACTCGTGGTTTATTAATGCACGAAGGCGAATGGGCTGGACGGCGTTGTGCCGCGATCACTTCCACAACTGTTGAGCAGATGCTCTCGATGCAGCCTACCGCGCTCTCGTAGAGGAAGATCCAAATCGCCACTTACCAGCGGACATCGCCCATGCCTTCTTCAGGGTAAAATTTGCGGCCGAGGAACTCTATTCCTCAACATTGACCAAGAGTGCCCTTGCTTGCCATCTTGACACGGTTATGAAGGACATGTCAGACGTATCTTCAAACGAACCGGAGCTCCGGGGGCCCGAAGAAACAACGACGAATATGGGCTCTCAGAACAAGACGTTGATAGCGCAAAACTGCTACCCCTCCCCTGATCGATCGCCCTTCCTAATGCCCGCACCTGCTCCCGACGCGTCCCTCACGGAAGGAAGCGAAGCTGACGATGACATATTACCTGCTACCTTGGCTGGGCGCAAACGGCGTCTCTCCTCTTCGCAGGCATCTCAAACTATGACATCTGAGCTCACCACAAGGCAAGTAAAACGCCCCTGGTATGTTGATCACTTGCTTCGTTTTGTTTCGTGTTGTTTTTCTGATCCAACATCTCTCCAACTAGCTCCAGTGCTTCTTCCACGAATGCTTGTCTACCCTCCCCAGCTACGACTGCAGAAGAATCCTTAGGAGATGATCAAATATCGCGACCTGATCCAGTCATTCAGAGTGTTGCAGGTTCCAGAACACGCAAACGACGCCTATCCGATGCAGACGCCAATTACCAGCCAAAACGTCCGCGAGATTCGGTGACTGAACCACCCCTTCATGCCATTTCTGATACTCTCCCACTTTCCGATCCGGAAAGTGAATACTCCATCGACGAATGGTTTAAAACCAACTTCGACGATCTATTTTCCCTCCCTCCGCCAGTTAATGTTGCTGAGCCTGACATCTTGACCCAATGGGAGGTCGAATTATTTAACAACTACACTCTGCCTGAAGACTCACGGACAACTCTTATCCCTCGTGAGTCTATGTCTTTCTTCCACGATGTGGCAACTAACGTGTAACGTCTTGCTAGCGATTCAAGACAACCAATTACTGCCGTCTCCTGATCTAGCCACCCTTGACGAGCTATTCCGATCTCTTGAGAGGGATGCATCCGCCGCACCTCTGGAGACGACTCACCCACCCGTTACAAACGTGACTTCAGTCTCTGATTCTGTACCTCAAGGTCTGTTAGACCTGCCGGATTTATCTCAACCCATCGATTGGACTGCACTCCTAAACGATGATCCTTTTGAATTTGGTAACGATTCCATGTTTCCTCAACCATATACCAATTCCACTCTTCCGGAAATGGATCTTTCTATGATACAACTTCCTCAAATCTGGACCCCGGTTGCTTGAACCACTTTATTACGGACAGCACCATAATTTCGCATCAGGCATATGCATATATGAAGATTATTGTAACATGGATCGCATATCTTTATTGCTAGTATACCTAGTATCTCACTTATCACACAAATGTATTGTATCTGTATCTTCATATTCCACTCGTTTTTGCTGCGCTGGGATGAACTATTATTGGAAGTAGTACGATACTTTGTAAAGACGCGAGATTCTTCAGTAGCTGCAGTAGTACGGAGAAAACGTTACAGCACGTCGAATGATGCTTGCATAGGCAGAGGATCCTGGCGGAAGGAAGCTATCAGCATGAGCTGAATTCCTTCACAGGCATTCGTGAATCGTGAACGCGTGAAATATCATCATGGGATTAATACTTGGGTAGCGCCGCGCTTCGCCAGCAGAAACCTTGTTTGTCTTGTTGAGCGTGAACATGAAATACATATATAATCACATAGTAAAACATAGTACATGACTTGAACGTAGTAGAGGAAAGCATCTTCAAGTTGGTAACGCACGTCAATGTAGTAGTAACTTGAACCGACGCTATTTTGATCGCACAGACCCGAAATATATATTTCCAGGAATCCTCATCAACGGAAGAAACTGTAGAGCGAGGGATTGAGAGTGCACGTCAAGTGTCGTATGTCAATGGCGACGATGAAACTCGTCTTCGACAATGGCAAAGAATGATGGAAGATGTTGTTTGGGATATGGAAAGAGGGGATGGATGATGACGAACAAGACGATGAACTAGACCTGGGAGGAACACAAT
>JBBPOS010000302.1:0-35653 GCA_038091575.1 Leccinum subgranulosum
TGCATTGACGACGGGAACGGTCACAATTCTCTTCACATACTTCAACCTCTGCGCAGAAGAATATCGGTGTGTCTTATTCCCACCTCTTGAGCAGTAGCATCGTTATTGATGGCGGTTCCCGTAGCTGGCATTGGCGTGCATTCATGACTGGAGGAGGGAGCGCGTTCTGGGTTCTCCTCTATGGGTTGTTCTATTGGGCTTCATGCCTCTCACTCGGCTCTTTTACGAGTGTTGTGCTCTATCTGGGGTACTTGTTTCTCATTTGTCTTTTCGATTTCCTCATCACCGGTGTGTCCTTTTCGTAATTCGTGATCACGTTCTGTGCCAACTCATGGTCCTCAGGAACGATCGGGTTCCTTGCGTCTTACTGGGTGGTGCGAAAATTGTATAGTGCCATCCGCGTTGACTAGCCAGTTGGACATTAGACCTGCCATGTATTTATTGAATTGGACGAAAATGACACCGTTGCGGAGTGTGGTCAGTTTGATGCAACACTGCCAATCTGGCGGCTTTGGTGATGACAATGACCAAAATAGCAGCAGAGTACACGAGTTTAAGAAATCTGAAGATCCTAATGATATATCATTCGAATTCATCATATATCACCTGTCACCCACTTGGACTATCAAAACGCCGCGGTTCTCCAGGTCCACCTCGACGGGGATCCCATAGCTGCAACTTGAACATTCATTTAACATATTGATCGAGTCTTTTTTTTCTTCTAGGAACACTCACTCGCGCATGTGATCCCGTATCACAGGCTTGAGCTTGTACACACCTCCATCGGAATGACTCCCTTTGCCTACCGAGGACTGTGGGATGAGTCGGACCGTACGGTGGTCATAAACATACCAACGATCAAACGGATCTCGGAGTCACCTCTTCGACGCGCTTCTTCAATAGCTTCCTCGGAATAAGCGATGGCTTCCTTCACGTATAGACCGTGAAGGTCGATTTCACCCGCAGGCTTGTCCTGGAATAAACTATGCGGCAGAGTTCGATATCGCCTCACCTTATTGTTTTCTGATCAGGAACACACTCGCGTTTTAGTACGAGAATGACAGAATTAATAATAGATATGGGTTTACCCTCGTATATGGACATTGGACGCGCTCGCTTTAGCGTGGAGGTTTTTCATGGTGAATTCGTGGCGTTTTCCTTGCTCTTTGAGCTCCTTGCCGCGGGTGTGATCATTGCATTCATAGGCCAGTTTGCTTTGCTGACAGTATATGTTCATCATGTCGCCTTCTTGATTAGCCTTTTCGCGGAGGGAGGCGCCTGGGGCTTCAACCTCCACTGGGGCGTCAACCTCCACCGGGGCATCGACCTTGGGAGAGTCGATGGTCTGCCGGTTCTCATCGCAACGACAGAGTGGGGGTTGAGGGGGTTGATATAGTGAATAACTTGGGGGGCGGTCGTCTTGATCGCCTGAATCAGTGAAATATGCATATACTGCGAATGCAGCGATGGCGCTTACGATCAGGAACGACATGGAGGAGGAAGAGGGGGCAGTCTTCGCACACGACGCACGGAACTTTATTATGTATACATGGCACGCAGGTGAGAAGAGAGCAGCTTTGCTTGACTAGTATTCATAATGCTCCACCTAGTAAAATGCTCCGAACTTGAAGCTTGAAGCCCCAGTGAGAATCACACATCCGGAAATCGACTCCGAGCGACGGAAATGTAGCCGGTATACTGTAGTCGATCCCCGTGGCTGAGTGGCACAGATGGTAGATAGAAAATATGTCTAGATGTACTCTACGAGTGTTAAATATATGCTCCACATCAATCATAGATCTCCGTAGATTGCCCACACTCTGCCGAAATCCACTCACTTCGACTGATATCTACCATAAAATAAGATGCGTCTTTGATCCGGATTTCAATAGAAACCAGTAGATAGCGGTAGAACAGACGCATAAATACAGGTTTATATATGTGTCGAAACATCAACATCCCATATCCAGAGTCCCAGCTTCCTATACCCGTTTTGACCCCTTTCTACCCGATACCTATCCCCTCGTTTACCCACTACCCATTCCACCTCTTCCCAGATCAACCAGTGGCCTGGGTATCATTGCTATTTGACGATGGTAAGCACCGTCGTCCAGTTATGCGTCCAACCGACCCACAAAAACGACAAAGTGGCAGGTGACAGTAGTAGGGTTCCGCACTGGTACGGGGTGCAACGTGCGTGCCAGCCTGAGTGCACGGCCATATCGTCCCGACGTCGTGGCGTGGTGCTGCCAGCACGCCACGTCGTTGTCGTCGTTGTCGCTATCGCCTCGCCGCCGTGTTGGACGCGTCGTCGATGGAGTTGCCCGTGTCACCAGTGGGCGTGGCATCGTTGTTCTTCGTCGCGTCATCGTACGTCGTCGTCCGAGTCGTCGTGTCGTCACGTCACGGGGTGGACATGTGCTGTCCTCGCGTCCTCGCGATGTGGGGTGGTGCTGCAGGAAAGAGGGGTGAGCCTTCAAGTTGAAAGAGTGAGTGAGTGGGGGAGGAGTGAGAAAAGTGGGAACGCACGTTGTCATCACGTTCGTCGTCCCCATCCGTCTTCCTCGTCCTCGTCGCGCGGCCGCCGTCTCCTGTCTCCTTCATCCTCATGTCGCCTCCACCACGCGTTGCATTGTCACGTCGTCAGTTGTTGTTGTGTCGTCGATAAGTCATCGTCGAGCCATCGTCGGGTGAGCGCAGTGCGTGCGCGTGAGGGAGCGCACGGTGTTGTCGTCGACGTTGCGGGTGAGGGAGCATGTGTCGTCGTCGACGACATCATTGCGTGTGTGTCGCTGTCGATGACATTGCGGGTGAGGGTCGTTGTCGTCGTTGTGTGAGGGAGCGTGTGTGCGGTGTGTGCACTGGCATGTCGTGGTCGGCGTTGTGCATGAGGGTGCGTGCGTGCTATCATTGTTGTTGACGACGCGGGTGATGCTGGTGAGGGTGCTTGTGTGCGTGAGTCATCGTCGTCGTCGTCGTCGGGTATACAGTACCCGCGATTCCCTAGGTGACAGCCTGAGTCCTTTGTGAGGTTGAGTGTGGGCGATTGTGAGATTGAGCATGGAGATCGGCGGCGTGAACCGAGATGCTCTCCTATGTTAGCCGAGGCACGAGGCGACGTAGGATTTAGTCTATGCGTGAGAAGCGAAGTGGCGCACCTCTTCTTTCTCTTGCCCACTTCGCATTCCCGCCGTTCGTAGCGTCCCGCTCCAGCGTAGTCACAGTTTCACTCGTTATTTTCGCACCCGCCCACCACACCCTCTCACAGGCTTCGTCCAAACCTTTCATCCCTCACGCTTTGTCCGACGCTGCTTCACTCGTGCCTGTTCGTTCGAGCGCAGCTGTTCGCTGCCCAGCCCGCCCCCGACAGCAGAGTCCAGTTTCGGTCCGGAAAAAGCCTCCGGCTTTTCGCCCACCCTCGTACTAGCACTCCTCTTCCTGTACCTACCTACGTTACATGTACATTCTCTCTTTCTCTATGATACAGCATTTCGAGTCGACGAATCGCACGATCACTCATCGCCCCTCGACGACTCGACCCATCTCTCATCCGTCCGCCATCTAAGCATGAACGCATAGACTCCAGCCTGAGCACAAGGAAACCCTGACACTAGAGCGGAACAAGTGATGTGGGAGGGGTTCACATTTTACAACCAATTCCGAGTCATGCTATTAGGAACCGTGACAGCGGCCAGAATACATTTCTCGGGGGTGTTAACCGTCTTGCCTACGTATGTTCTCGTTGTTCCGTTCCCTCACCTTGAGCTGCAGTTGGGCTGCAAGCTGGTTTTCATCATAATTTTCTTGCTTAATTTCTTCCTCCTTGTTGCTGGATTATCGGGAGCGGTACCTTTCACCGAATTTTGTGACTGTTTCCGATCCTCGATGCAGCCATGTCGATGCTTCTCATTGTCTTGCTTTGGTTTCAAGTGGGAATTCTGCGCCTCTCAGCTATCGGTTCCTATATTAGATCGCGACAAGGGGTAGGTACTAATTATGCCTTCATTTGTTTACAGGACGAGTGTAGGGTCTCCCACCCCATGAGGGCGAATTCAATTCAGCCTTGGGTATGTCGATACATTGTCTGACCTAATGTAATTATCCGAGTCCGAACAGGCAGCCACTTTACTCGCCGGCATTCTACCGTTTTCTGGGATCGTCTCTATTCATTATTACATTCGCGGCTGAACGCTGAACGTTCTTCTAGGCGTTGAGTTGTACTTCTTACGAGCGTTGTGCTCTATTTGGGGTACTTGTTTTCTCATTTTCTGTGCGATTTCCTGTGTGATCACGTTCTGTGCCAACTCATGGTCCCCATGCGAAGACTGTACAGAGCCATCCGCGTTGACTAGCTAGTTAGACCTGCCATGTATTTATTGAATTAAACGAAAATGACTCCGTTGCGGACGCTTGTTTCACAGACTTGTTCGATTGATGGGACTCGCTCACTCGTGTCTGGTCAGTTTGATGCAATGCTGCCATTTGGCGTCTGGCGGCTTTTGTGATGACAATGACCAAAATAGCAGTAGAGTACACGAGTTAAAGAAATCTGAAGATCCTTGATATCCTTGATATATCATTCATCAATACATCACCTGCCGCCCACTTGGACTATCAATACGCCGGGGTTCCTCAGGTCCACCTCGACGGGGATCCCATAGCTGCAACACTCATTTAATATATTGATCGAATTATTTTCTAGGAACACTCACTCGCGCACGTGGTCCTGTATTGCAGGCCTGAGCCTGGATACGCCTCCATCGGAATGACTCCCTTTGCCTACCGAGGACGTGGGATGATCGATGAGTCTCGGACCGCACGGTGGTTATAAACATACCAACGATCAGGCGGATCTCAGAGTCGCCTCTTCGACGCGCTTCTTTGATAGCTTTCTCGGAATAAGCAATGGCTTCCTTCACGTACAGACCGTGAAGGTCGATTTCACCCGCAGGCATGTCCTGGAATAAACTATGCGGCAAAACAGTTGCGGCTGAATCCAATATCGCCTCACCTTGTTGTTTTCTGATAAGGAGCACACTCGTGTTTTAGTCGACGAGAATGACGGAATGGATATGAGTTTACCCTGGTATATGGACGCGCTCGCTTTAGCGTGGAGGTTTTCCATGGTGGATTTGTGGCGTTTTCCCTGCTCTTGGAGCTCCTTGCCGCGGGTGTGATCACGGCGTTGATAGGCCTGTTTGCTTTCCTGATAGCATAGGCTCATCAGGTCGCCTTCTCGATTAGCCCGTTTGCGAAGGGAGGCAGGGTCTGCAGCTTCAACCTTCACCGGGGCATCGACCTTCCGGGGAGGGATGGTCTGCCGGTTCTCATCGCGACGACGGAGCGGGGGCTGAGGGGGTTCATATGGTCTGGAATAACTTGGGGGGCGGTCGTTTTGATCGCCTGAATCAGTGAAATATGCATATGCTGCGAGCGCAGCGACGGCGCCTACGATCAGGAACAACATGGAGGAGGAAGAGGGGAGACGCACAGCAAGTGCTGGCAAGGCGGAATCCGAGGTAGCCGGGGGAGGGGAGGTGGATGAATGAGGCAGGCTTCGCACACGATGCACTGCGACGCCAACTCAATTATGTACAACACGGCACGCAAGTGAGAAGAGAGCAAGCGAGATAAGAGCCTTGCTTGACTAGTATTCACACTATATCGAGTACAAAGAATGCGATGTGACAGATTGTTCAGATGCACCTGTAAAGAAGTCCGAATGCATACGTAGATGAATTCAGTGAACAAGAGCAATTGTACAGCGTCCGATGTGTCCAGAAGTCCATGAGAGGGAGTATGTGTATGTGTACATCATGAAGTCATCGAGGTTTTAAAAGTACTGGTATGCATGATCATAAGTAGAGTGGTCATGATGATGATGGTGTTTGGATGGTGAAGGTGGGACTGAAATTGCCAGAGTCACCAAAGACTGGACAGACAGGATGAGTCATTGGAGGGGTCGAGGGGGAATGAAAAATGGACTTACGGACGACGATCCAGTCCTCAGCAGGTTCTGTGTTCGCTGGGACGGTCACATTGACCTGGCCGTCGGTCAAGGGGAAGCCTTGTGCGATGGGAGACGACTGGGTTAGACCGCCGCGACGGAGATAGACCATGCCCTTGGGGTTGGTGACCTCTGGCGGCTGCGCGGAAGTGTTCCAGAAGACGGTATAGTTTTGGCCGGCAACCCAGACGGTGGTAGTGTTAGGAGAGATGATTTGTGGTACCCAGACGTCACGGGCTACTGGTGCGAGTGGGAGAGCTGCGACGATGGAGAGGATGGAGCATACGAGGAGGAAGAAGCGGAACATCATGAGAGTCGTTAAAGGAATAATGAAAGTTGGAGAGAGACTGAATAATATTTATATGTCGAGTCGAGGCACAGCCCGACCGCAGCGCAACCGGTGACAGATCGGGTTCGGACGGAACTGTCTCTTGCATTCTGAAATCCATCTCCGGAGCATCGCCAATGCCGTCTCTCAATCGGAAGAGATCAATCCCAAACGACACCGACACCGACGACGACGGCCTCGATGATTTCATACACGACGCCATCGTCAAGAGGGACGTCAAAGGTGGGACGAACATCCTCAAAAAAATTAAGTCAAAGGGTGACGTCGGCGGCGGTAGCTTCCAGAGCATGGGTTCGTCCACCTCACCGCCCTCCAACAGCCCCCCTCACACCTGCTAGGTCTCCATCCGTTTCTGCTCCGTGCCCTCACCCTACAGGGATACCGCACCCCCACCCCAATTCAGCGTGCAACAATCCCATCCCTTCTCGCTACTCCACCTCGCGACCTCGTCGGCATGGCTCGCACCGGCTCCGGAAAAACCCTCGCGTACATGATCCCCCTCGTGCAACGTCTCGGCGGACGTCACGCCCATGCATTTGGCGCACGTGCAATCATCCTCGTGCCAGCCAGGGAACTCGCCCTCCAGGTTCTCAGAGTCGGCAAATCCCTCATTAAGGGCTGGAAATCTGACGCCGTTTCACATGCCGGTGATGCGCACGACGGCGACGATGACGACAACTCTAAAATAGGCTCGGGAGAGACACTCCGGTGGGGTCTGATCGTCGGGGGTGAAGGCTTGGATGACCAGTTCGAGATGATCAGCGCAAACCCAGATGTGTCAGTGTATCATTTCTCCAGTTCCCATTCCACATCTAACGTTCAGTCGCCCGATAAAGTATCATTGCAACTCCCGGTCGTCTTCTCCACCTAATCGTCGAGATGTCCCTCTCCCTCGCTGCAATCCAGTATGTCGTCTTTGACGAGGCCGATCGGCTTTTCGAACTCGGCTTTTCCACAGCACTGTCCGAGATTCTCGCCCGTCTTCCTTCGTCACGGCAAACCCTCTTGTTCTCCGCTACCCTTCCAAAATCTCTCGTCGAGTTCGCAAAGGCCGGCTTGCACGATCCGAAACTCGTCCGCCTTGATGCTGATTCCAAAATAAGCACCGACCTCCGGATGGCCTTCTTTTCCGTCAAGCAATCCGAAAAAGATGCCTGCTTGCTCTCCCTCCTCAGGGATGTCATAAAAGTCCCCTTTGCCGGCAACGATCCCTCCGAAGGCAATGTCAAAGACATCAAGGGCAAAGGAAAGGCAAAGGCAAAATACCCGACACACACGGCCCCCCACCAGACCCTTGTGTTCGCAGCCACGAAACATCATGTCGAGTACCTCTCCACACTTCTCACTGCCGTAGGTTACGCCGTATCTGCTCTTTATGGATCTCTCGTACAATCCACGCGGACCTTCCAAATGTCCCAATTTCTCTCAGGCAAGACGCAAATTCTAGTCGTCACGGACGTCGCAGCGCGTGGGCTCGACATTCCTATCCTCGAACACGTCATCAACTACGACTTCCCTGTTGGCGCTAGAATCTTTGTCCATCGCGTAGGCAGAACAGCTCGTGCAGGGAGAAAAGGATGGGCGTGGAGTTTTGTTACTCACAGCGAAGCCGCCTATCTATGCGATCTCCAACTCTTCCTCACTCGGCCGTTACTTGGCGTCACTGCTCATCCACCGTCCGCCCTATCCTCCGAGGAGCCATACACACAATCTCTCATACTCGGTCCTTTCCCGCGGGACGTCATTGATGCCGAGGTGGAGTACATACGTACACTACATGCGGCGCAGCATGGCTTACCCAGCCTCCGCGGCGTCATGGACCGCGGCCAATCCATGTATGAGCGAAGTCGAGGGAAAGCGAGTCCTGCGAGCTACAAGCGAGCCAAGGAATTGGCAAAGGCGGGCGACGGCTGGGCCGGGGACGCACAGGGGAGACATCCAGTGTTGACACTCATGCGGCAAGCAAATACGGAAGAGGATGCGATCAGTTCCGTCAAGGAGGAAAAAGATAGGGACAACAAAAGGCTTGCGATGATTCGGGCCGTAAGTGCGTTCAAGCCTGCAGAAACCGTCTTCGAACTCGGGACACGTGGTAAAGCCGGGACTGGCAATGCGGTGCTCATGAAGGAACGTAGGAAAGCGCTGGCGAAAGCAGTGGAGAGATCTGTGGCGCCGGCACTTTCTGCACCTGCTCATACCGATGAAGTGGGAAATGAAGATGCATCGCCACAAGGCGAGGTCGCAATGGAGATGGCTGATGAAGAGGATATTGTGGTATGCATGGTCCGCGATGTGATCCAATGGATCGGGCTCACAACTTCCGCAGGCTGTATTCGAAATACCCAGCAAGAAGCAAGAGAAGGATAATTATCGTGACGAGGAGTTCTACATGTCGCACTATCACAAGGATGCACACACTGAAAAGGGGTACGTCCTGTAATCTGTCACGCGTACGGCCTGGCTTGCTCAACTGACGAAATACAGGTACTCGCTTACTGACGGGGCTTCCTCGTTCGCTGTACAGGCCCAGGGAGCTATGTTCGATATCACTGGGGATGTCACAGTGGCTGGGAGACAGGGACACGCCAAGATGACGTGGGACAAGAAAAAGAAAAAATTCATCAAAGGGGACGGCATTGGCGCGGATAACATCAAGCTTGTGCGGACGGAGAACGGGACAAAGCTTCCGGCGACCTACCGGAGCGGCCGCTTTGATGAGTGGAGGAAGAAAGCAAAAATATCGATACCAAAAGTCGGAGAGAGGGAAGCCGTGCGACCCGCATCTGTACATGCGAGTGGTGGAAAGCGATGGAGACACAGCAAGGTCTCCGAAGCGAAGCCGCTTGACAAGCTCTCCAAGGATTACGAACGCAAATCGAGGCAACTCAAGAAGAAGGAAGGGAACGCCACCGGTGGGGAGGGTGAGGGTTCGCAATTGCGCCCGGTCAAAAACGCCGGTGAGACATCAAAGAAGGACAGCAGGAAACGGTTCGGGGGAAAGTCCATCCGGCGTATCAAGAGTGAAATCAAGACGGTCGATCAGATCTATAAAACGCGGAGAGTTGCGGAGAAGAGACGGGCGAAGAACGGTCGACCGAGTCGGAAAAGTAGAAAATAGTATACATCGTGTATCTCGACTGCCAGTACTGGTTGCGACGAACCATCTTCATGTTCACCTGCTACGCAACGCCGGAATACTCCCACTTTGCGCCTGCCCCAGGAATCACCAGCACGTCTTCATCTTGAAGCAGGTCGACGCCCACACTTCTTAGGGCATTGACACACCACTCAGGGTAACCTTGATCACCAAAATAGTTCTTAAAGAATGTTCGCAGGTACCCGGGGAACCTTCCTTCCAAGATCGCATCTCGAGCCCCGCCCATGACCTGTGCCTGGAAGACCAAATTGTGTTGTGTCAGCGCTGCAAGGAGAATTAGAACATCGGAATGAAAACGGTAATTAAAGCGAAGGCCAAGATACCGTGCGCTCCTGCGGTCTCAATCGTGGCGATGTGGTGCAGCATCGCACGAGGCGTTCCAGTCGAACAGGTCGGGCAGGGACAATTATCATCAATTCGATCCATGCTCTTCGCATGCCTTTTCAACCCTGGGCAAGGGGTCGATATACTTTGTCTGACAGGGGGGACATGTGGACATGCACGCACGAAGGTTCAACGGACCCCTGAAGGTCAAGGCCACCCCAAACCGGGCAGTGCGGGTAGGGAACACGCAGTCCGCCTAGCAACGAGTCTCCTCAATGCCCCTTCATTTTTCGGATGCGACGATGCTGGCCAGACGCACCATGTCTACACCTAGCGCAACACAGACCAAAAGATCTGCAGCAGGGACGGACGGTAAGTCAAGGCTGAGTCGGGAACGTGCTCTGATGTTTACCCTCCGCAAAGCCGACGCCCATCGAATACCGCGGTTCTAATAGACCATGAGACTATGTTGTCTTGCGCAGTGCGATAGGAGGCTTACTATCGTCTGGTAATTTATCCACACATTGCTTGATGCTGTGGACGGTGAGAACTTTGTTGCAAAAGATAGCTCGTAGGTGGTCCTTACATTCTCCAGAACACATCTGAACGCAATCTAGGCGGAAGTCATTTTCCGAAATGACTGCCGGACATACCTTTCTCTTCACCTCCACTCAGGCCACCTATCGCAAACCCAGCTACGTGATCCTTTCTCTCCAACATAGCGACCAGGCACTGATCGCGTAGGACAGGATCTAAGCCACCTTGAACAATTGCAAAAAGATTTTGCCTGTCCTGCCGGCCCGATTGCTCGTGCTGTTTAATGCATCGATCAAGCCACCAGATGGAACGGTGCATAGCCTCGCCCACTCGGGGCCCGACGGTAAGACTGCTGACTAGGCTGCCGCATCAGGAGTTTCGATGACCATACTAGTCACGTCCCCAGGACCCACCGACGTCATCCAGTTGCATGATGATATCTGCACCGATGGAATGCTGTATTGAAATGCTCTCCTCGGGCTGGACCGGTAATGTATCAGTCACTCACGACACGCCATATAGTACCAAATTCAAACCGTCAGCATAGTGGGTTCCCCTGTGAAAGGGCTTGCGAACAGTGCTCCTTCCTCCGTGATTTTCGTGAATTTATCCAGAGAGACAAGTTGGAAACCGCCGCTGTCCTGCATGGGTACGGACACATGTTTTCGGTGTTTGTGTGACGCACTAGATGGAGAGATGAAAAGTACTCACTGTCAACATATTTCGGTGCCATCCTTGGAATGTATGTGCTCCTCCGGCTTCCTCGAGGACTTGAGTCCCTGGTCTCAGATTCAAGTGATATGTATTGTTCAGGATGAGAGTGATCCCGAGAGATTCGACTTGTTGTGAAGTTAATCCTTTGATCGCAGCTTGGGTGGCGACCGGCATAAATGTTGGCAGCATCGTGACGCCATCTTGAAAAACGGTTGATCTGGTGTTGATTTCAAAGAGAGAAAAAACGACTTACGAGCGAGCTTCATGCGACAGACGCGTGCTTTCGTCGTATGACATTGTGCAATGACTTCAAAATCCATGCTAGCGAGTTGAATCACTTGGACTGAGTACGACGGAATGAGTATTTGTGGCTGTGCAATTTTAAAGCTATTGGCCTCCCGATCAGATCTATAACGGACCCGCATCAGACTTTTTTTCTCTCCTTTTTTTCGCCTTCGGATTTGGAGCAGGCATCGCGGCAGATGTTCAGTCTTGCTCGTCGATGTGCCCGCTCATTCAAAGACAACGCGAGAAAAGCGTATTCGGCTCAAAGACATCTTCACAATGACCGAGATCTCCTTCAAGAGCTCGCATCCCGGAAGTTCGTAGCGAACGTGACGCGGTGAGCACGCTCAAGTTCGCGACCTCGTTCGCTGAGAAAGCGTATCGTACCAGACCAGATGATCTCGGGAAGCACCTCGAACAACCTCGCACGGTCTACCTCGGTATAGATCCCACGGCGAAATCACTCCATGCAGGACATCTTCTTCCCTTGCTTTGTTTGCTGCATTTTCAATTGCGTGGTAACAAAGTGATCGCGCTCGTAAGTTGTCGAACCACAATACTGCCGTACTACTTCCGCGACGTACTGAGTGACCACAGATAGGTGGCGCCACAGGGTTGGTCGGAGACCCCTCAGGACGTTTGACCGAACGCCAACTGGCAGAGAAGACACAGATCGAGCTGAATACGCTCAACCTCACTCAAGCAATCCAAAAGTTCTTTCATAGCGCAGCCACGTATGCAGAGGAGAGGTTGTCCACTCGATCGTCCAGTCCGTCTGCCGTGCAAGTTCTTAACAACCTAACGTGGCTCAAGGGCGTCAATTTACTCGATTTTCTACGTACGACGGGCATACATTTCCGAGTGAATAGCATGCTTGCGAGAGATAGGTACGGTTTCGTCCGGCCACTGCTAACTTTCTGACCTGGCCCTGACAGCGTGAAGATGCGGATGAGCACTCAACAAGGTATCTCCTTCAGCGAGTTTACCTATCAGCTCCTGCAGGGTTACGACTTTTACGAGCTGTACAGAACCCATGGATGTACCATTCAAATCGGTGGATCCGACCAATGGGGGAACATCTTGTCTGGCGTAGAATTGATCAACAAAGCTGAACTGGGACCGATCTCCGCAGAAGACATTGCGAAGGAGAAAGGCTTCGCTTTGACAACTCCACTTTTAACCACGTCGCGGGGCGAAAAGTTTGGCAAGAGCGCGGGCAACGCCATTTGGCTGGAACACGCCTTGACCAGTTACTTTGACTTCTATCAGGTCTGTTTCGCCTATTGATGAATGTTCTGCCTTTATGTAACGACCATAGTTTTTCATGCGGACTAGCGACTCGGACGTGGAGAAATACCTGAAGTTGTTCACGTTGTTACCTGTAGAGCAAATATCTTCCGTTGTGACCGATCACCAGGTACAGTCTCTCCCTTTTTTTTCTTCCACTGATGCCATCCTGATGCTTGTATCAGAAGTCCCCAGAACGTCGTGATGCACAAAAGCTACTAGCCGAGGAAGTAACATTGATGGTTCATGGCAGTCAGTCACTGACCCGTCAACCTTTTCTGTAACTAATGATGTCAGAGGAGGGATTGGAGGCAGCACGAATAGCAACTCAAGTCCTGTTCGGAACGGCTTATTCCGCGCTGACGGCCGATCAGATCATCAAATCACTGACTGGTGATTCTCGACTCGTGTTTTGCTCGGAAGAAGAGATGTTCCGTACCCCGTTAGCCAATCTCGTCGCAAACCACGGGCTCGTTTCGTCCAAGTGTAAATCTAACGACTTTTATGGTTGATGCTCCGCTGATCATCGTGTAGCGGCAGCACGGCAGTTGGTACAAGGTGGTGGATTGTATCTCAACAGTAAGGTGCAACGGGACCCTCGCTTGACTATGGCCGGGGAGAACCTCATTGACGGCAGGGTGGTCATTCTGCGAGCTGGAAAAGACAACCATCGTATTCTGGCTTTGAGATAAGTTGTATGCAACTTTCCTACTATCAACCACCAATTGCAATGAATAATCTTCCAGCGACTCGTTAATACCTCGTGATGCATAAGCAGGATAGCGCGGCAAACTCTGAGACAGCCTGTTAATGCATCATAGCGTAGGGCATTCCCCGACATTATGCAATTGGTAAACGTATCTGAGCAACTTATATATATAACATGGTATGCAAACTGCTTCCTGGGACAACTTTCTGAGGCGACAAGGCAAACATAATTGCATTGTCTCGTAAATTCACGTTTTCTTCGTGAACATCAGCGCCAGGTCCTATCACAAGCGGAAATTAGAGTAAGCAATGTGTAAATTGCGTGTGGTCTCTTACGACAACGAGGGAAGACATGCTCAAACGCCGCTGACGCAACTGGATTTCATCATCGACACCCGTTCCATGAACAGCTTGCTTCAGCATGATTGGAGCCTCATTTTCCTAGAACCGTCGTCACTTTAGAGATTGTGGAAGCTTTAAAAAATAGAAACTCACTGAATGCAGGGTGTCCATTAAAAGTGAATGATAGTACTGCTCGTCGCCCCACGTGGAAGCCTGTTTGACGTAGATCACGACAATCATTCCCAGCATCAAAAAGCAAGGGAAAAATCTCACCACAACCCTCTCACGAGTTGATGGTTTCACTCTCGGGTAAGGATGAAACCGTAATAGGTGAGAAGAGCGGTAGGAAGGGAGTCGACCAGGATCCATCGAAACGAAGAGAGTAGAACGGGAAGAGGGATAGAGGGATGAAGGCAAGTCCAGCTTCTCAGGTCAAGCTATGAAAATAAGAGAGAAAGAGAAACAGGAAAAAAAAATAAACACCCGTTTGAGTTGAACTCAGATGCCGCCAGGTACTGTGACGGCAAGACCATACCAAACGCGTATATACTTGTGGTCACTTGTGGAACTCGGTTTGTCACGACCACTGCGTCATTTTGCTTCCGCAGAATAATGTCAACAAGCAGCCGCGCACCATCGCAGGGCTGCTTGTTGGCAAGTTTCTGACAAGCTTCAACGAACAAAGGGTAATTCTTGACCTCCAGCGCCCTAGGTTAACGAGGGCCTCGAGCCTGGCTAGACCCACTCGAAATTGGAACACCGCTGGCTGGAAGAAAAGCCCATTGTGTGTTATCCGCAGGTGCTAGTAACGTTCACAAAGGGATTCGACCATCGAGTCATCGAGTCCTCCAGCAGCCGAACGGTGCGTTCCAAATACCTGTACAACATTTAAATACTGATCGCCGTGAACCTAGTGGCCCAGGGAGCGGGACATACCGCAGGTGGGAAGTTCATGCGTGACAGTGTCACGGACAGGGGTACATGTCACGTCACGGTGGATCTGCGCAGGCAAGTTTGTTCAAGACCACCATAAACCGAATGTGCAACTCAACGTGTGCCCGTCAAGCTCTTCAAAAAAATCAGCAAGTCATTTGTGTGAGGTAGTATGACTGCAAGACCGCAATGCTCGCCATGTCCACCTCAAGCAATAGGGGTGATTCGACACCAGTGCGACCTGGCGCCAATGGCGGACATGTGCCAACCAGCTATCCCCCTCGTCTTATAATGTATTGGAGTGATTCAAGACACTCACCCAATAGTCTGACATGGCTAGAACCCCCCGAGTCCCGTGGTATCATGTCCTGCCCCTCACATCCCCACACGGGTGGTGAATAAAACGCTTGGAAGGCCGCAACTGGCGCGAGCGTGGCATCAGTAAGTGTCGAAACGAACAAGATGTGTGTATGACTTGCTGTGACCAAGAATGTGGAATTTTTCACCGTACGGTTGCTCTGCCAAAATTCGTCAAGACGATCCATCTTCGATCTGTTGATTCTGTGGAATTTTTTTCGCCATGCACGGGGACCGAGGCGTGGTATACGATGCCAATGACTGTGGTGCTCCTCAAGACGGTGAGCGTTTTCTGGTCCCGGAAATATCTGTCGAACCACACAATGGGCGGAAGAGCCGTGCGATTTTCTGCCTCACTTTGAGTGAGGGGAACGACGAGGAGAGTTGTCAAGAGATGGGTTGGAGCGAGCACAACTCCGCTCCCCTCCAAAGAAGAAATTCCACATGCCAAAATTTGTGGGTCGTAAATAAGCGGGCAGCTTTGACATCCTCGTTGAACCTCAGCGGCCCCAAAATTCCCCCTTCCACACTGCGACAAGCTCACCCCCACTTCATCTAATTCAGAGACACAAGCAATAAAAACCCGCAACTCTGCCATTTATTTTAGAACACGCTCTTTAGGATGCCAGTTCTTGACTTGGTCGACATCACTCCACAGAATTCCAATTCATTCCCTGCCTCAAGAAATAACCTGGAATCAAGAGTCTCCTTGGCGGACGTCATTTTTTCCACGGAGGTCGATCAACCGTGCACTTTGGAATGTTGGTGGAGCGACACAATTCCATTGCCAGGTCCAGCATTCCCGCGGACCTCTCAAGAATCCCCCAGCTATAAAGGTCACTGGACCAGCCAGCAGATTCCCCATTCCCTCTCTTTCCGCCCTCTCATCCTCGTATCTCGTCGCACTCATGCAGGACCCCAAGAAGGATATAATCACCATTTTCCAAACGCTATGCACCACCAAACGTGCGGACAAGCTGGAAGAGGCGGTCATGAAAAACTTCACCCCGAACGCCAAGTTGTCGCTCGCGATGTGCAGGGCCAATTCGCGAAACGAGGTTCTGGGTCTCTTTCAATGGTACAGGCTCGTTAGCCCAGAGACGCAGATCGACATCCCGAGCGTCAGTGAGTGCTCACACCCTCAAACCTGTTGAACCTGTCAGCTGACCTGGTATCCTGTGCAGTGTATGACACGGACTTGAACGTTGTCGTCCTTGACGTCATACAAAAGCCCAAGGTCTGGTTTAATCCTTTTCCCAGCAAGAGCGGGAGGTGAGCCCACGTTTCGCTTTGGTTTTCTATTATGCATTATTAACCCTTGGTCGCGAAGGATGCTTGTCCGCATGCAGTTGAAGAAGATGGATGGAAAACACTACATAGCGACCGAGGAACACCTTACGCATCCTATGGTAAGTATGCATCGCTGCGTTCCGAATGCTGACTAACGGCGTCGTATCGCTGCAGGATCAGGTTGGGTTCGTCGCTTCGCCTCTCGTTCCGTTGGTGGAGATGTGTCTCAGGCTCGGTTGCTTTGCCTCGAACCTGGGAGCGTGTGTGCTCAGGAATGTGGGGTTGAACTCGGGTCTGCAAGGTGGCTCCGTCAATTATGCAGGGATGATGGAAGCCGCCGGGTTGGGGTGGACATCTGGGGGCATGTCCAATGGACACGTCAAAGAGTAGATGTATGGCGTAACCGTCTTAGTAGTTAGCATAATGTATCCCAGTGAGCTCCGTAATACTAGAGGGGAGACGATTTGTACAATTGTTCGGACATCTTAGTCACGACTACGCGAAGTCTGCGATTTGCAAAACCAATGTCGTCCTGGTCGTTGTCAAGCCCCTCGTCGTCGATCCCGCTTGGCTTTGAGGAGGACTCGCATCTTCTCTCTCAGTCCTTGCCATCTGCTGATCCATTTGACGCGTCCTCGCACATCCACACTGGCCCAGGTGGTGCAGATCTCTCCCTCTCAGAATTGTCGTTATCCGACAAACCCTCCAGTCGCGATCCGAGCCCTCGCTTCAGCCTACTCGCACCGCCCCTTGCACCACTCCGATTTTCCGCAGACCAGAGCGCGATCATAGAGGGCGAAGAGGATCATGAAGAACATGGAGATACCAGCGCTGACGGACACGATGTTGCAAACGATACTATCGTCGACCGCGTCGATACAAAAAAAACACGCGAAGACAAGCTACAAAATGACTTATTCATCCTCAAGAAACTCAACGCTTCCTTCGCGGTGCTAAATGACGCCCTCCGAGCGACCAAAGGCGCAACCGAGGTGCGCCGCTCACAATTTGAGTCAGATCCTGATGTGTCCAACTTTTGATAGCAAGTAGCGGAGCAGCTATCGCAGACGGATGCGCTGCTGGACAAGTATGCTAATCTGCTCGCCAAGTCGGAGACCGTCACGCGCTTGATTTTCGACGAACGGTGGGAGGGCGCAGATGCTGTGAGTATGAACCCAGCGTTGTACGAACAACCGGAGGGGATCAGAGTTGTATTTATGTGAGAGTATTACTGATCTGAGGACCCGTCAGGACGAGGCGTTGCTTGTCAAGGAACGTGAAGATGCCCTTGAAAGAGCACGGCTTGAGCAAGAAAGAGAAGCAACAGCGATCAGAGAAGCCGAGGAACGCGCCCGCCAGGAGGCAGAAGAGACGGCACAGCGGGAGGTAGCGGAACGTGCCAAGCAAGAGGCTGCAGCGGCAGCCCTTGCGGCCAAACCTGCCGCAAGGGGCAGAGGTGCGAGTGTCATCAGCAGCGGTGTTAGGGGTGTAAGGGGAACACGGGCGACTGCCACTGCTAGAGCGTCCCGTGGAGCAAGGGACTCGTTCAAGACTGGTACGGAACAGCGTTGCCTTCTTCTCAATTCCTTTCGAGCTTACAGGAAAGTCTTAGTGTCTACATCTACGTCGGCCATTCCCCGTGTAAGGTCAGCTAGTGCAGCTGGCAGCGTTAGCAGTGGTGGAGGTGGGACACGGCCAAGTTCTGCTGCAGGCAGGGGCTCAGGTTTAACGAGGGGTGCAGCAAGGAGAGGCTAGAAGATCGTTACACCCTGGCATTCTTGCAAGGGTCTCGGAGCTCTGGAAACCCATCCTTGGATAGTCGGGTAATCGAATGGCACTCGCACTACCATCGATACATCACTCAAGGCCGCGCGAGCTACTCACTAGCAGTCAAGGCATTGGATGAAAATTCTCGACGCTCTCATTCCTGGATTGTGTACGCTCCTTTTGATGTAGTGTGGATGTGCAATACTTAGTACCCAGGGGATTCTTCCAAGATATCAAAATCACGAAGCTGACAATATGCGCTGTTTCAAAGACGTTTGCTTCACCGTAAAGCAGCACTACTTTGCCGAAGTCATCTGGTGCGAACAGACTCGAGGTCACTAACCGGGTGTTCCGAATAACAACGTCCAGTCACTGGCACGCACAGCTCACAGACAATCCCTCCTGCTATTCTAAGGGTATCCTCCAGTCCAGTGACACCGGCCAGTTGACATCTGAAACTGAGTAATAACATATACGCAAATGAAAGCAAGATCTAACATAATGTTACAAATAAAAAGGTACCAACTGCGTGTCAATACTTCCTCGTACATGGTATCTTCCGACAAGACTTCACCCCTAGACGCTCGGATAGGCGTCTCACGTTCTAGTATCTGTTGATTCGCATGTTAAGAAGGTGAACTGGAGGAGACGGCCTTCCAAACAGTGTGCTGGAGCGCACAAAACACAAAACACGTGAGCAACGACAATCACCGCCAAAGCGACCGAGAAACATGCGAAGTCAGAAATTGCCAATAAACCCGTGAGAAACTCCGGCCCTCTGGAGGCACGTCCATCCTGAACCAACGAACAACCCCCATCATGACCAACGGAGAAAAAGATGGAGATACAAGATGGTACTCACTCTGCAACATTCATCGGAATTGAGACGCCCTTGGCGATCGGCGAGCGCACATCGGCTTCCGGAGCTAAACCCAAGTTGCGCGACACATGTGTGAACCCGACGAATCCATGATTTCCAAGCCTGTCCCCATCAAATTCGGGTCTCTTGGGGCAAATCTTGGCCGAGCTGTATGCGTTATTCGTGCTACTGGTTATAGTGATAATTGGAGATACGCATGCATCAACGTATCGAGGACCACTGGCAGTGGACTCCGTCGTCGGAGCCCGTGGCAGGCGGTTATAGCAACTTGAAGTTTGGTGAGAGCAATTCGGAGGGCAATGAACCACGATGGCGCTCTGCTCCTCTCTACCATCGCGAGGCACAAGCTGGAGGTGTGATCTGCCGCCACTCCTTGGACTGCAACCGTACTCCGTAGGTCGTTCAGCAGGACGTTTGTCGCGTACTGAATGACCAGCCTCCTCCTCCTCCTCCTCCTTTCCCTTGCCTGTGCAACGACAACGATTTTCCAGCCGCCGCCGCCGAGTCGGATTTGACCCAGAGCCCGAATAGCCCTCTTCGGGATCCCGGTCCGGTCCGGGGATAATAGGCAAGGACATGCTTGGGATGAGTTTCGATCGCCTCCCGCGGTCAACGGTGACGAACGAGGTATCCATTAATGATATGTGGCCTCGAGGTTGCGGACTGCTAGAGACGGAAGATGCATCTTTCTTGGCGGGGCTCGACGGCCGCGTCAAAGGTCGACGTTTGACCTTGGCTGGATCGAAAACACGAGGTTTCGGCACCCAAACGCGGGGATCGTCGTTCTCCCCGTGACCGTAATACTCCACGCCTTTATTCCTGGCTTGAGGTCTTGGGTGCTGAGGCATACACCCCGTATGCTTCGGGGTGTATCCCTTGGCACCGAGATGTGATGCCGGGGTCGAAGAGACCGGGGAAGGCAGACTCCGAGTCCAGTCAGATACATCAATATGAAGGGGTATTTCTTCAACATCCGTCTCGAGAGTGTGCTCAGAGACATCTGGGTAGGCTCTCAAGGCGCTGGAAGTAAACGTGAAATGGGGCGAAGGTGGTGCGATAGGAGTGATTGGAGGACTATCGTCCACGTATAGAGGCGCATAAATTTGTGTGACGTCTGTTGGAGGCGATGAAAACATCGAGATTGAAGAATATGGAGAATCCCTCATCGCTCGCCTGAGCATGGCAACCCGGGAATCACTTGCAGGTTCGGCTGGGGGTGTCCTCAACAGTGCAGCCTCCTCTCCGAGCGATAAATCCCGAGATAGCTTGAGCGGTGCGTTCTTTGGCCTGCCAATGGTCCTGAATTTATTTTCCCCCCTCACATATTCTTCAACTTCGCCTCTTGCTCTGGCAGCTTCGAACACGCGATTAGCTTCCTCCTCTGTAGCAAAGCCCTGGTAAATTGCGCCTCCAGGGATGTTCTGGGTCTTGGGCCCGGCCTCAGCCCTGTTGGTGCACCGCGCGTTGAACGCAATGCAGAGACAAATGAATCAATATCGCGTTTAAACGCGCAAAGTTGTCGCGTCGCAAAATGTCAGGCAAAACGTACCAGTTCGGATATACTCTGGGCTGCGCGCCACGTATTACCGCGATCCACCTTGGCATGCTACCGTGGACCATGTGAAAAGGTAAATTGATGATGCACCAGTGTACGGTCAAAGTCGCGTCGTGAGTGAACGAGAGTGACAGGAGGTTATTAATTGAACATGTTCGATATTCGCGACGCCGCTAATTGAGCGCATCAATTTAAATACGTAAAAGAAATTTGCACTGTGGGACTCTCATGACGCATACCCCGGCAGTAACGCAAAGGTATGTGTTATGAGGGAGGTATGCATTATCTGGGCAGAAATCCGATCACTCGGGATGTCCAAAGATGCATGTGTTATACAAGGTATGCGTTATGAAAGGTTGCCAACTGTATTTAGCTTGAGTCGTTTATGGAGAGGTTGGAGGTGTTGACTCATTGGCCAAGAAAAATTAGTATTGTGGGTAAACAGCTAGCGTCAATCTATATTTTGAACCTAATCATGCATGCGATAAGTGGATAAACTGGGTCATACGGCTATGTATCCACCACGACTTGACCGTTGCATTCGTACATTCGAGCATAAGTGAGCAACGACGTCCTGCAACATATAAGGCACCTCTCTCCAGAAATCGCGATGTCTGTGGTCGTTTAATTTAGTCATGAGATCACAAATGAAGTAAGTTGACTCACGGTATCAAATCCCAACCACGAGCACCATATGTAGAGTAGTTGTAATATGCACCCAGTGCAAGATATGCGACAAATGCCAGGATAAGCCTGTCCGCATGATCAAGCAATCATTAGATGACAAGACCACCAGAAAAGGTCACACATACATGAGGAAGAAGAACCCAAGACCACTGCCCACATTCTCGATGGGAGTGTCTTTCTCTTTGCCGCCACCACCCCCACCCCCACTGTCGCTATTGTCCCCATCTTCTTTCGGTGTCCCGGTGGTACCACACGCCGCAGACGAACTCCATTCAACTAGCGCCTGTCCGTTCTCATAAGAGGAAAATTGCGGATCTGTCGTACCCTCTGCACACTTCAACACGATCTTGAGTGACTGCGACACCGAACTGGACGAGGAGGGTGGGTAAGATGCACCGTGAAGCGTGATGGAAACACCCTCGGATGCTGTACAGCCTATCAGCGTCATGACGTTGTAAGAATTTCACTATCACACATACATGATAATGCAGAAGTCTCAGCTTCGAGAGTGGATGACTGTGCAATGGGCACGACCGACGTTATACGATCAGGAATAGCCGCCTTCTGATTTATTACGGTCAAACATGCCCATGTACCTGTCGGACACTACATATGGAGCTGCGGTCAGGTGAGAGATCTGTTCTGCTTCGAGCATACCTGGTCTTCCGAAGCCCTGTCTTCCACCTCTGTCAAGTCCGCACACAGGTCGAACCTTAGTTCATCCACATAAGTACTTGGAGGCGAATCTCTGGTGCGATTCAGGACCTTGGGGCCTGCGAGTCCGGAAAGATCGTAGTTCTGCTCTCCTAGCGAGAAATGGCAATCGAATGATGAGCCTTGCGCCGCTGCGTTTAATGCACCAGAGAAGAAGAACAGAACCGAAAGAATGTATGGAGAGCGTGCGCGCGCTGGTCGCTTGTGTGCTGCCATTCTGAAGTTTGCTTGGAAGTAAGTAGCAGACGTGGTAGGGTAGTCTGAATTCAGTGATTACCTAAGACACGCGTGAACGCGTAATGCCCGTGCTTCGAATTAGGCGACGTACCACTGGCAGCTTGTCCTCGAACAACAACATCCACACAGGAAATCGCATTTAGAGTCGCTAGTCATGGCTGGTCTAGAGGCCCTCACGCCGCTTATCTACCACGAGACTCAACAGCCTGGCTCGATGCTTTGTGCCCAGCATGCGTTGAACTCACTGCTCCGTACGTCGATCGTAGCTTCCTGTGTTGTTTGAACATGCTCACCTAGTTCGTACTCTGTAGAGGGGAACTACGTCAGTGATGTTTCGTACTGTTTCTCATCATATCGCTCACTCGATCATGCAGTTCACTGCCCCAGATCTCTCTGAACTTGCACAACACTTGGATCAACTTGAGCGGAGCTACAACGAAGATATCAGGGGCCAGGCTAGCGCAAACATGGACGATACAGGTACCCATCTGCAACTGTGCAACCGATGAAATCCTTGATGTCTTTCAGGATTCTTCTCGGTCCAAGTCTTGGAAAACGCTCTCCATGTATGGGGTTTATCGTAAGAGTAATCAACTATCTGCATGTGCAGATATTCACGTATCGGTTACCAGCCTTGTTCGGTGGCGCTCAGAAGCCATGCAGCCGTATCATGATCTTCCGCAGTAGGATTATTTGACGAACATCTCAGTAATCAAAACTCATGGCAGCACATAGCACCCAGCTTGCCTTTATCCTGAATCAAAATCAGCATTGGTACACCCTTCGTCGTTTCGGTAGCTCCGGAGAAACTGGGCACTGGTTCAATTTAGATTCCTCCAAGCCATCCCCTCAGTGGATCAGCAAAACTTATCTAGGCATGTTTCTCCAACAGGCAGAACATGATGGTCAGTTGAATAGTCTTGAAGGATATGTCATTCTAACGTGTCGTAGGATACTCTACGTTCGTGGTGGTACCGATCGACCCTTCCCATGCCCATCCTCTCCCTCGTGCTGACGCAGATGATGTTGCATCGACCCTGCCTCAGCCATCATCCACACAGTCAGGATCAGCAGCATCTTTGTCTAGGTCTCCTGTCCGTCCATCCGAACCAGGATTCGAAGATGAAGACATGGAGCTTCAGGCAGCCCTGCAAGCCTCGTTGGCCAGTACAGAACAAGGAGTCAGTACCACCAGTGGCGGTGTCCTCAACAGACCGGATGACTATCCTTCTCCTGTAATCCCTTCGTCCCGCACCTTTCCTGGCTTTCCTGCCGAGTTTGCGTCTTCTGGACGAGACGAGACGAGTGGACATCGATCGAGTATACCACCCAACCAGGATCGCTATGGTAACGCCGACCTTGACCCTGTGAGCGCTTCTATGGAAAGAAATCGGATCATCATGGAGAGGATGCGTCAGGAGCAAGAAGCGGCCTTGCAAGAGCGGTACGAAGAAGAGATTGAACAGTTTAATCAACCTCAAGCACGTCTCCCGCGGCGACGAGAACCCGAGGCGGAAGGGCACGATGAGTTATTCCGCAGGGCGATGGAAGAATCGCTTGCGGAGCTTCGTGCTCGGGAAGTCCACGATGCGGAGACAGCAGAGATGGACGACGAAGACGAAGACTATGAAGTACCAGTACCTGCGCCGGGGGTGAATGTCCATGGAATGGACAGAGTTTACGACGATGACGACGCAGAGCTGCAGGCAGCTCTCAAGGCGTCTCTGGAGACCATGCCACCTGGTTTCATGTTGCCGCCGAGTACTCCACCCCCACCACCACAGCGATTGACGAACGAGGCTCCCAGCGCAACGACAAACGTGAACCAGACTGTGGAAGAGAGCGAAGCTGAAACGGAGACCGAAACGGAGACAGAGACAGACGCGGAAGGGGCGAGCGGTGCAGCCGCCCAGCCTGTCAGGGAGGAGGTTAGCATAGAGGAAATGCGTAGACGCAGGCTGGCGAGATTTGGAGGCTGAATATTGAGGATGCGATATAGCGAGTTGCTAAATTGACAAAGTCTACACCTCTAGATCTTGACGCTGCGAGAGCCAAGAGAAACCACAGAAGGTAGGTTGTGGATTACACCATTACAACAACTACATAAATTACCAGGATAGTATTGTACATACGCTGAATCGGAAAGTTACGTTCATGATCCTGTCGGCGACGGCGGCGAAATTTCATCTCTACTGATAGATCTCCGCTGGCGTCTCCGCGCGAACCGCAAGTAACGAGAAAACCTATTCTGCGTCGTCGATATACCACCTCCACTATGAAGGGTGGGCGAAGATGGTTCGCCATCCAACTCTCCAGATATGATAGTTTGCAGCGCACGAAAATCTGATGGGCAACTCTCATCGGCCACTTGTTCATGAGTAATTCAAAATTCCACATTACCTTGGCGACATATTGGACAGGATGCTGAAAGCTCGAGCAGCCAGGGGTCCACACAGGACTGGTGAAATCGGTGCTTTCCTTCGCACGGTAGCACCCGCAGGTCATCTCCTTCTTCAAAGTCCACGATGCAAATTGGACATGTCTCCCGGCCAATGGACTCTGGCATCCCTGAATCTACCTCCGGAGGTGCGCGCGATGCCTCGTTTTCAGCGCGGTTTCTTAGAGGAGGCATATCGGCCTGATCCGTTCCTTCGGATATTTGGGGATCTTCCCTTGTCCCTTGTCCGGCCGCAGAGGTCGTCGCCTCCTCCCCAAAGTCATCGTGGCGTATAACGTGTTCGTCGTGTTCTGCAATGGAGTTGAGTTGCGATAGCTGTACGTAGCGAGGCACGGGCAGAGGCGGGTCAGACTCGGTGCCCATTTCCATTGATTCAATATCTTTCGGGTGCGGATGGTTAGATTCCTGGTCATTTCCAGATCCAAATTTGACGACCGGGAATGTATCCAGGATCGCTCTGCCAAGGCCTCTGGCCCGGCTTTGTCCACCTCCTGATGTAGGATCTGCAGCACGAGGACCATATCTCTCTGGGTACCTGATGGCCCGGATGGCCTGTTCGGTCTGTGAGTAACATGCATGGTCACAGCGTCAGTATGACATACCCCCGATATAATCACGGCACAAAATAAAGCAGATACGCAGCCTGTGATGGCATACAAAACAATCCTTGTAAAAGAGTCAGCCGTACACAACCGGATGGCGGAGTCCTTACATCGCAATCCCCGTGTTCTGAGAATTGCTACCATTGACCGGGTCCGTGTTATTAGCTTGCAGAGTGGCAAAGAGAAAACCGGGAGCGGTTGGATAGTTGGCCGCGATGGTGTCGTTGATGAGTCCTGCAGCATCATTGAGCATAGTGGGGTTGAAATATCCGTAATAGGCTTCGCTGGATTGCCCAAAGTGCCCGAATTCGTTTTTGATCCGTCTAACGGGATGCACAAGTTTATTAAGCGCAAGTCGGAGAGAAGGTGGGAGAAGACGAACGAAGAAGCGTTCAAGGACCGTGTAGTAAAGACGTCCAGAGGGCTACGGTAGCCTGGATTGATTACACATGTTTCCGAGTAGAGAGAATAGAGTATCTGGCACAAAGGACGTTAGAGGCCCATGTCCCAGGAGATGTGGAGGACATACAGCTGATTTCGCACCATGGCCCCATGCCATGGTAAAGATGTCGGATTCTTGAGAGGAATTGTCGTCACAAGAGACGAACGCAATCCATGGGGTAGTCGACGTCGCTGGAGCGATCCACATTCAATAGTGACAATATGAGCCATTGCCGGCACGCACTGGTGTCATTACCGGCGCTGTCCTCGGTAAAGTGAACGAAAATGCCCTTGAGGGACGTGAGCAAGGGTAGGTGAAAAGACATCGAGGACGCACTTGGGCGGGGCCACCCGGGCTGGTGCTGCCAGGACGGAGGGACAGAGGTGCAAGTTGCTCCCAATCAGACCTTGTGGACCGAAATCACGTCAAGGATCGGCAGGCAAGGGTAGCACTTAGGGCCCACCCATTCGTGTACCATTGCAAATAAAATGTGGATGTATTTACAGGTTGGAAAGAATTGTTGGAAGGCTGGGCGGGGATGTGAGCGTGCAGCGATGGCAAGCAAAGTAACACAGAGAGGAGGAGGTAGTGTGGGAATATCATAATGTACACGAACATTGAACATGAACGTATAAGTAGGCCAACGAGACCGTCGTCGTCGACTGGGACGGGTCGACGTCCACGAGATTGCAGCGTGCTCAATGACGACACACTCTCGGCCAATCCCGAATAGATACACTCAGTGACCTTCCCGAACTACTTCCTTGACAGCAGCAGCAAAGATCTCGCATCCTTTCAAAAGGTCTTCTCGCGAAATGTTCAGCGGCGGTATGAACCTGATCACCTCGTACACCGACGTAGTCAGTATCAGTAGGCCCTTGTCCATGCACCGTCTCGCCACGCGGGCCGCGAGTCCCTTCGGTGCCGAAGGGTTCAACGCAGGGTCTCCCACCGGGTACGACGAAGACGCAAACTCAACCGCAACCATCAACCCAGACCCACGAACATCCACAATGCTCGGGCCAACCTCGGGGTCCTTGCGCAGACTATTCAACGATGCCAGCAGTTCCTCCGACCTGCAAGACAGTCAACATGAACCGATTGCGGGCATGCAGGGAGAGATATACCGTGCGCCAACGTTCTCCAATATCTTCTCCTCTTCAAATGCTTCGACCACTGCCACAGCAGCAGCGCATGAGACTGCGTTACCTGCGTATGTGCCTCCCTGTGATGCTGGATGAGCCATCATCAATGTCCAACGGATTAGCCACAAGAAATGTCACCATTGAACCGGGTTTCAACTTGTCTGTGAGTTCCTTACGGCTGACTACGGCACTCAACGGGAAGCCATTTGCCAGTCCCTGCGCCCGCGAGTCAACGACATCGGGCTGAGATTCCGCAGAACCTTACCTTGGCCATTGCCAACATGTCCGGGCGGACGCCGCTGTACTCAATATTGAATAGTTTCCCTGTCCTGCCAAATCCACTTTGGACCTCGTCGATTACCAGCAAGATGCCGTGCTCGTCGCAAATCCTCCGGACACCCTGCAAGAAGGCAGCCGGGGCGGGGACGTAGCCTCCCTCACCTAATACAGGCTCTATCAGAATTGCAGCAGTGTCTTTCGGTGCAGATTGTTGCTTCAGGACCAGTTGCAGCTGGTAGAGAGAGAGTCTGACGAGTTCTTCTTCACTTGTGTCCGCCGGGAGTCCAAGTTGATGCCAGTATGGGAAGGCGGTGCTAAATACGCCGGGCTGAGGAGGATTCACAGTGGGTATAGCATGCGGGTCGACAGATTCTCACCATCAAGGGAAAGACACCTTCGCTGTATACAGTTTTACTTTTCGTAACGGCCATGGCGCCATAGGTGCGACCGTGATAAGCACCTATGGTGGCACAATTTGAGCTGTAGGCAAACCTGGCAGAGGTCAAGCCATACGAATTACATACCTTGCATGCTGATGATATTTTGCCGACCCGTGAAAATGCGTGCCATCTTCAGCGTCGCTTCCATGGCCTCCGAGCCCGAGTTCCAAAAGTAGAACGAGTTCAGTGAGGGGTCGGGCATGACTGGAAGGAGCTTCTCGATCAAACGAAGGTATGGGGAGTGGAAGGCAATGCTACACTGAAAAGGTATCAGAATATGGGGAAAGAAAGTGGGACGAACAAATTACTTGGCCATGAACGAGATTTGCGCATTGATCTGCGGCAGCCTTACTGACCTTGGGGTGACAGTGACCTAGATGGATCAACAGTGTCGGCCAAGCCTCTCGGAACAAAGCAAAAATCGTGCACTTACCAAGGTTAGTTACGCCAATGCCGGTGCTGAAATCAAGAAGACGTCGACCGTCCTCGAAACTGAGATATGAACCCTCTCCTTTGCTCATGACAGCCTCGGTCAATCGGCCAATGCCCGCAGTGACATGGCGTTGACCAAACGTTACTAGATTTTCCGACGAGGTCGCCATACATCTCATATATGGTCTGTAGAACGCTCCAAGATGAGAATTATGAGGTGTCCAGATGCTGACTTCGAACTTACACTCCATGATGGGACTTGCTCGCGAGGTATGATACAGTGTTCAGTCTGAGATATTTGCAAGAGAGCGTTCGTCTGGCGAGCATTTCGTCGTAATATTATCGCACCAACGTGGGGAGCGAAGAAGAGGAGCGACCGCCACGAGCTCGGCCTATTTATATCTCTGATGGCAATCTGATATGATGGTCTACGCTTTATCTATCAAGCCGATGTTGGTCACTCAGAAGATCACCCCTGAGTTCCTTCTCTGCCTCATGGCCGTCCGTCGACCCACGCCTGATAACGTTTGTCTGCAAGCCGAACAATCAGAGCAGCCTTCCGGTGGGATTCAGCCCACCAAAACCGCCTTGACTCTTGTCATATACCACATGACCACGTAAAAATGTCTGCTGCACGACCCCTTTGAGTACGAGTCCTTCATAAGCTGAGAGTTTATTCTTGAAATGGAACTGCTCCTTCGACACCTGTGATTGTCGTGTCAGACCAAGGCGGACAGACGACCTGAAAACCAATCATACCTTGAATTCCGCTTCGGCATCCCAGACCACAAAGTCCCCGTCAAGACCCACGGCTAATGAACCTTTGACTTGGTCAAGTCCTGCATGCTCCGCTGTCCGCTTGCTCATCCAGTTAACGATTTGGCTGAGTGTCGCTCCTCTCTTGGGCTTCCTGCCTTCCGTCCACAGTAAACTCAAGCCAAGACCAAGGCTGTTAATCCCACCCCATGCTCCCATGAGGTCCCCTTCTTCAACTTTCTTCAACTCTATGACGCAGGGACTGTGATCCGACACCACGCAGTCTATGTCCCCGTCCAATAAGGCTTTCCATAGCTGGTCACGATTGAATTCGTTGCGAATCGGAGGACAACACTTGAACTCGGGATGTCCGTTCGGAATGTCGTTCGCAGAGAGGCTCAGATAGTGGAAACAGGTTTCCACGGTCAATTTCAAACCCCTTGCTCTGGCAGCTCGAATGGCACCAAGGGCTGAGGATGCAGAGAGGTGTACGATGTGACAGCGGAGCGATGGGTATTTCTCTTGAAGCTGTGTGATCAACGTGATAGCATTTACTTCCATATCCTCGGGTCGCGAAGCCAAATATGTTTCATATAACGTTGGATTAGCTGAGGTGTGCGCAGGAGCGGGACTGGGTGAAGTCTCCAGTTCTGCATGAAATAGCAGGACAGTCGGCTCGTGCTGTGTTATTGGGTCAGATCGACGCATAAATGTTTGCTTGAATTCCCTCACCTCTAAGTCCTTCATGTGTTCCAGCAGATCACGTTCGGAGACACAAGGAAATTCCTAGATGCATGTGAGTGGGTATTGCGTCCTGCAAACCAGCACTGGCACCTCCACTCCGCTTTCGATCAGAAAGCATTTGAAACCCTTGACTCCGGAAGCAATAAGAGGCTTGAGGTGTTTCTAGTTGACACCCAAACGCATAAGGAATGTGGACCTGCGGCCAACAGAAGGTGCCTTGCCTGGTTCCCTGGAATGACACCTCCCCAGAATGCAACATCGGCCCAACACTGACCTTGTGCAGACTTGCGCTTGACTTCTAGGTTTTCTACTGTCGTCGTGGGTGGTATCGAATTCAACGGCATGTCCACGACAGTCGTGACACCCCCTGAGGCTGCAGCCCTCGTTCCAGTCCAAAAGCCTTCCCAGTCCGTCCGACCGGGTTCGTTCAGATGTACATGCGCACTAGATCTGGGAATTAATGTGTGGTCCAAACGGTTGTGCTCGACGAGTTACTCTACAAGTCCGGGAAGCACATGCTTATCGCCGGCGTCAAGCAGCTCGGTATCGGGGAGATCCCCTGCGTTGAGGTACTGCAAATCAATAGATACGACTTTGCCCGACGTGCGATCGATGGTGATGGTCGCTGGCTGAGGGTCGCCAGATGGCAAAAGGACGTTCTTGCTAGTGACTTTCAAGTATCGAGGAGGGGACATGACCGTAAGATCTGTGCAGTGCACGTGCGAGTTCACGGCTGAGATTGTTCGCGACTCTCGCAGAACTTATGGGCACAGAAAAAGAACTTGAGCTCAACATCGCTCTCGACGTCACCTCTTCGCTGAACTCGCTGCTCTCTCCAGAAGGTCCTACATTGGCTCCCTTGTCTCCATCAGACTCGGTTCCGGAATCGGATGTCACTCTCGAAGATGACTCTCGCTTCTCGACCGTCCCACTCTCCGAACACGCCAGTGTCGAGTCTTCGGAGACTAGCCAAGCAGCGGCCAGACTGCATCGACGAACGACAGTGTTCTCCTCCGCTCCCTCGCGAGCATTAGCCTCCCTCCGGCAATTCGCCCACAGGAGATCGGTATCCAGCGTCACTTCCGGCGAGATATCCGGCGCCGGCGCTAACATCCTCGCACGGCTGGGGATCCAACAACCGCACGATGAAAGCGACCTTGACGTGCTTCGTGCAGCTGGTGACGGCCAACAGAAACTACACGAAGAGTTCCTTCGCCTGCACAATGAACGGCGCGCAGAGGCTGCTCAGGACGACGAAGCCTCCATAGACTGGGGTAAGCGTGTGTTTTAACTACTTGGGTTGGCCCTGACCGTGACATCACTCTACCAAGATTTCTGGGGCGTTGTCGTATCTGGTACGTACATCGACCTGTCACTGTCGAGTTGAGCACTGATGTGTTCCGTAGACTATCAGACATATGCCGCCGCCAACTCTGAAAAACTTTCCAAAGAAATAGAGAAAGGGGTACCCAATGCGTTGCGTGGAATGTTGTGGCAGCTCATGTACACTCAACGTTTTGTCTGCCTGTTCCCTCGTTAACGATAGCTCGCGACAGGGCAGCCTCCAAGGACACTGAACTCGAAAATACCTACCTGACTCTCTTGAGAGAGACCAGTAAGCACGAAAAAGCGATCACCAGAGACCTTGGGAGGTTAGATTTCTAAGCTGCTCATGTTAGAGGTATTCCTTTCTGACGCATGTCCCGTAGAACGTTCCCCCACCACGAGTTCTTCACAGACGGTCAAAGTATCGGACAGGAAAACTTATTCAATGTACTAAAAGCATACTCTCTGCAAGTTTCTGTTCCTTGACCAGCGCAATGTATGCCTACAACCTGATGTTTAGGTATGATCCTCAAGTCGGTTATTGTCAAGGATTAGCTTTTGTCGTTGCTGTACTCTTGTTGAACGTGAGTCTCTACGTCTCACTTCGATGATCTCGGCGATGACCGTGCTTAGATGCCAGACGAACAAGCTTTTTGCCTCTTGGTTCGCCTCATGTATACGTATGATTTACGGGGGCATTTTTTACCCGAAATGCCCAAGCTACAATTACGGCTCGTAAGCTTTACATATAAATCTCTGCGCTGTTTTTGGCTAAGCGTCCTTAGTTTCAGGTACCTTTAAAAACACGGTTGAAACGGCCTTCGTTCTGAAATCATCCAGTTTGATAGATTAATAGAAGAACTTTTGCCTGTGTTACACATACACTTCCTACGGCAGGGCATCAAATCAAGCATGTTCTGTTCGCAGTGGTTCCTCACGTTGTTCAGTTACAGGTCAGTGTTCGAAGACATTCTGAATCTCGTAGCCTAATTGAGATTGCGACCCCAGATTCCCATTAGAGATCGTGTTTCGGATATACGATAATTGCCTCGCCAGTGGTATCGAGGCTATCTTTGCCTTTAGCATCGTGTTACTTCGAAAAAACGAAGATGTACTACTCACGCTCAATTTCGACGAGATCTTGACATTCCTAAAGATGAGAGTGTTTGAACCATACACGGTAAGTGATTACTAGCACGTCTCTGCTTCCTATCGAAAACAGAGTCCGATCAATTTCGCGATAGATCAAATCTACAACTCGTGACCAAGAGGGCGACTCACAGGTGGAGTATAACGTCGACGAGTTCGTACAAGACGCTGTTTGCTTAAGGATCACACCGTTCATGTTGGATGCGTATGCACGCGAGTACGCTGATTTCGTGAGGGCACGAGAGGCGCATGCCATTGAGATGGATACACTCCGGAATACCAACAGAACACTTGCTGCGAAAGTGTAAGCATCCTTGTCTCTGTAACTGATTGGTCGAGTCCAGCATGTTTTCTAGCAAAGAGCTCGACACCAATCTTGCCCAGTTGAATGCTGAACACGTGGAAGTGTTGGTGAGTGGTCAACGTTCGAGTACGGGCTTTCGTATCTCACCGGATCGATCAACTGAATAGAACCAACTCGTCATGGCTCGACTACGCAACGAGGAGATCGAAGAAGACCTCGTCCGCTATAAACTGCTGTCAGTAAAGTTTCCTATAGGCCACCAGAGGCGCTGATCCCCGTTTGTTCACTAGTTATGCGGAAGCAATGCACCAAAACGAGGACGCGATGTCGTCCAATCGGCTCTCTAAAACACAGCTACAACGAAACCGACATACATGATCCCTATTTTCCATCTTTGCATCGTTATTATTTACTCTCATACCATCCATGATCCATCCCAGCCCAGTACCAATCGCAACTTGTGCTACTAATCACATACGCGCTCTTAGTCAATCTTTTGTAGCCGCCTGCGCCACCTGAATCTGGAAGGTCTTTCAATATCGCAAGAACATTGTGGCATACTGCACTAACCTCTTCCTTACGGATGGTTTGCAATTCCCCAGGCGCTGTGGCCTTTCCCACCACGGCACCTACCGTAACCTGAACGGCACGAGAGATGTGCGATTGTTTAGAAATCCAATACTTGATTTCGTCCGGAACGACTTCGATGACCGCCACTCGGGGATCGCCTTTATCGCCTTTATGCACGCCGTCTCCGAGATTGCCAATGTAGCCGGTGACACTACCAGCGAAAGGACAGATTAAAAGAAAAACCTTGGTCGATCGACTCGGAAAACTTACGAACTGGACCAATGCTTGTGGATGAGTTCCTTGTCTTGAGTCACTCGAGCTCTTCCAGAGTAGGACGCCCAGTCGGTCGATGAAGGATCAAAGAAGGAGACGTTGACGTGAGAGTCGTTCTCAATCTCGTCAAACTTGGAAGAAACGTTGTTTGCGAGGAAAAGGAGATTCAGTTGAGTATCGTCGGACGCTGACCCGGAGAGCATCTGAGCTGGAGAGAAGCAAGAGGTACCTCGAACGCACCGTTCACAGGGGCCATTGCACGGGAATGGAGATTACCGTTGGAATCACGAGTGACCAGCATCCCAGTTTGAGCAGCTTTGACAACTGTTCGTAGATCTAAGGGACCAAGCGGTGAATGACGGGGCTCGGATAGGAGAGTAAAGGACTTGAACCTGTGATCCTCTGGAGGAGGGGGACATCCTTGCTCTCTGCGATGCGAGAGTAGGGATCGAGGCGTGCACGTTCTTCTGAGGTAGACACCATGTTGGAAGATGGAGAAAGGAGGTGGATGACTGCGTTGCATATATACTTACTCGTACTGTGACGTCATTAACCACTACTCCAGTTACTATGTTATGTAAGTCACGGCCGAGGCTCCCTATCGTACAGTACAGTCGATACAGTCAGCTTAGATAACAACACTCAATGTCAATGTAGACGAGCAAGGTCACGGAGAGACCGAGTGTGTTTGTTGCGTTCCCGTGTTCTGACCCGTGGCGTCGTCGGCTTCCCAGGTGCCAGGTAACAATAGGAACGGGAGCAACCACGTAGCAGTCAAAACAACGCCATAACCTGTGACTGTTCAGCTGCAACTCAACGCAAGCCAAGAAAACGACCAGACCTTTATCAAAGCTCCTGATGGCAGACCAACTCCATGCAATAAATCCACCGATGTAACCCACGTAAGGGACCAAGTAGCGAAGGATAGTCACCCCTGGGTGCATCTGGGGTGGGAGAAGGGAGATTGGTAGATGCTCCATTAGCCACTGAAGGGCAGTCGTGATTATTGCAGCGCGCTTTGCCGCTTCAAGCTGTTTGTTGTTGAGAACATCTAGAACGGGAGGAGGAAGATATCTGGAACAGCAGTCACGTCAACAGCATCATGATCATACAAAGGCACTCACATTCGAAACCCCCACCACATTGTCTGGACGGAAATCTTTGTGAGTGAGGGCAACCAGACACGATACTCCTTCGCGGGTGGTTGGTTCGCCGCGGGCTCGGTGGGAGGTGCCTGTGAGAATTCCGCCTCGCTCTCCTTCCCCTGAATGCTAGACGATTCGCCGCTACCACCCATCAGCACTTGATCGATGGAGTCCATAGGCAGCGGAACGAAACGTGGCCGTGGGGTGTGTGCCATTAAAATTTGATTGATGGAGTCCAGAGGCAGCGGAATGTTACGAGGTGGGGGGCTGCGCAAACCACTACCCATCAGGAGTTCATCGCCAGATTCCGAAGGTAATGGACTAAAGCATGGCTGGGGGGTGCGTATCTGCTCGCCATCTCCATTTAATGATACGATCTCCGAGCATGCAATCTCGACCTCTGACTCATCGTCGGGCTCCAGTGGGCCGTACATCATGACGGAGTTGTTATCGTCCAGGCAATCCAAGACCTCGTTTTTTGAAGGCTCCGGTGAGTTTGCGAGCTCGGTTTTCTTGCTAAACGGCGATCGCAAACGATCAAAAGCTGGCCAAAACGTTTGACCATTTTCAAGACTCGGCAGCGTCAAGAAAGAGAGAGGCCCGGGGGAAGAAGGCGTATCACCGACTCTTGTCTGTGGAGAAGCAGGTGGAGTGGTTGGAGAAGATCCTGAGTCGGTGTTGGGTAGGGGAGGGGAGTCATCCGCATCACCTTGTAGTGTTTGTGGAGGAGTAGGAGGAGTAGCCCGAGGAGATCCTGATCCAATGCTAGACGCAAAGGAAGGAATTGTGGAAATCATATCTTGAAATTTCCTTGTAAATGTTCCTATGATGGGGGATATAGGTTCGGGGGGAGGCTGCGCGGATACATCAGCTACCAGTGACTCATCGACGTTGCTTGGGAAGTTTATGGGCGTTGGAGCTGAGTGGAGGGCCTGCGGTGACCATTCGGCTGGATCAACTTCGTGACCCGTCGCAGGCCCGGCTTGAGCGGTTCTGTTGCGACGCCTCAGATTTGTGAACTGTCCTACAGGCACTAGCACAGTCGTCATCTGTCTGGGAGACATCCACCTGGCTGGCGTGACACTGGCCTGTTCTGTGCCAGTGACGTGCTGGGTTGGGAGAGTCCTGCTTAGCGACCGAAGGAGGTGCGGGGTAGAAAGTGGCTGGGAATGAGAAGCTGGAGTCGACGGGGATTCGTTCAAATCGCTCATTGTTAACGTTCAGATGAGAATCGAAACTATCTGCGTTGCTGCGAACACGAGTCGTGGCTGTGTAACTAGTACGACTTAGATATGACGAGCCGTTTTCACCCGTTAGGTTTGGGCCTTCGGCCCAAACAATCCTAGTTAAAATTGACAGAAAAATGTAAAATATAATTTAAATTGCCTGCAATATTATGGTGAGTCTACACCGGAGACGGCAGTCGTGGTGCCACATCCAAGTCGATGTCGTCCTCAT
>JBBPOS010000303.1:0-35576 GCA_038091575.1 Leccinum subgranulosum
CGAACGACGACGACGACGCTGCCGCGAGAACGGCAACCGGGACAACGACAACGACAACGACACGCCGTGGCACCGACGTGCCACAACGCAACGACGACGACGACGACTGGATTGGGGGGAACGGGACGGGACAGGACGACGACGATGACGACGACACGCCGTGGCAGACGGGGACGACGACGACGACGACCGACGGGAACGGGAGGAACGGGATGGGATGACGACGACGACGACAGGAACGGGGGACGACGGCACGACGACCTCGACGACAACGCAACGCCGGCGTCACGGACGACGATGCGACAACGGCGATGGCAACGACACCACAACACCGCGGCCACGCGATGACGATGACACAATGACACGACGACACGACGATGTGGCGTGCTGCAGCAGCACCATGCCACGACGACGTGACGGCGACGCGACAGAGGACACGATGACGCGAAGTGGGACGGAGGCCGTGAACAGAAGCGACCACACAACGTGCACAATCGTGCGCGTTGTGCAGTCTCTCCTGCGCACGGGTTACCCGACGGGTACGGGTATGACAAAGGGTACCCAATTTACCTACCCGCACCCTGACCCGCACGGGTTACCCAAACCCGTGCTCTTGCCTACGTGTGATTGGTTTGTCAGCTTGGCCAACACACTAGTGCCGAGTCGGGACTCGGCCGCCCCGTAGGTACTATGACGCACTTTAGGCGGTTTGGACATCATTACATCATAGACTGTGTTGCAAGTTGACTGAAAGGTTACAAAGGTATGCATCCTCGTGGTCAGCCGCTTGCCCGGGGCCCTATCATAAAGGTGCGTCCCTTCTCGCCCACCTCTCGTTAACACACACCCTCTTCTACCTCCAGCCCCCGCCTCTGTGCAGTCGATCATCACGTCTCGTCCTTGTCGTATCCTCACTGCGCTAAAGCTGCTCGATACGACGGTCGGCGTCATCGCGCTGTCTGCGGGTGTTGTGAACCACGTCATCGACTCCCGTTCCTCGCCGGCCACTTGGCTCATCGCACGCAAGATCCCTTTGGCTATCAACATCCTCACGGTCTCAGGCTGCTCTCAGCCTCCCCCGCCAGGTTTTTGGTTCAGCTGAGCCATCCTCCTTGTGGTCAGCCGCTTGCCCGGGGCCCTATCATAAATCTCGTTAACACACACCCTCTCCTACCTGCAGCCCCTGCCCTCGCTGCTCTGCGCACTCAATCATCACGTCTCGTCCTTTGTCGTATCCTCACCACGCTAAAGCTGCTCGACTCGGATACGACGGTCGTCGTCGTCGTGCTGTCCGCGGGTGTTGTGAACCACGTCATCGACTCCCGTTCCTCACCGGCCACTTGGCTCATCGCGTGTAAGAGAGCCATCCCTTTGGCTATCAACATCCTCACGGTCTGCACCCTGCCAGGATGATGGCAAACGGAGGACGCCCTTGTGTTATAGGAAGCTACGGGGTCCGCTCTGTGCAGAAAGTTAACATCGATATACAGCTAAACCATTGGACGGCACACCCTGAAGCAATGCTTCACCCCGCAAGACAGCGATCTGTCAGCGCGCCGATGATTTGGTCAACAATCATTATACCTGAATCGTCCAACATTCCTGCGGACCTCGAGGCAAACCCTGCTGGTCCACCAGTAGAGCACTGTGGGTTCGGCCCAGCATACCTTGCTCGAATCCAATTCATGTGCCTGGGCCCATCTCAACCCAACATCCTCAACCTTCCAGTGGTGTGTACTTATGTTCATTCATTCTATGTATGTTGAATAAAACAATAGGAACCTTTTGACATCATAGCGGAGCAATGGTTGATGAATGATGGCCTCGCTGTGGGATTCCAGATCCCATGGCTCCATGAATCAGAGGAACGCTTATGGGATGCAGAACATGTCCATCGTCTGCCTATTTTCTACCATAAACACAAGAGACGGAGAAGGGGACAAGTTCTCATCCCTCCCGGTCACCCCGCTTCGATCATTCGACAGTTTCATTTTATACATTACGGTACACAGGTTAACATTTACAGACAGGGTCGTTTTGATTAATACCCACCACACGCACTGCCATTAGATTAGATACATATCATGCCACATTGCCACTCAATCGCATACCCGAATCAATAGACATTAGTACATGTACACTCCGAGTCGACCCTATATTTTACCCCTTGAAGCCAAGCCTGAGTCCCTCTCTGCTCCAAGAACGGCGCGTGAACAGTTGTCTTTTTGCCTTGCTCTCTAAGCATCATCAGGTTATATGTACATACATGATTTGTGCAACGTGACGACTCATAGGATATAATACATGTTCGGTCGTGTTGAGCGACGAAAATCAGATTGATCACACATCTATACGTACGCCCATTTACCCAAGCCTTCCATCCACCCTTTGAGTTCCGCTTTGGGCGTGTTGGCAAACGTCGTTTCCAGTGCGTCAGAGCCTACAAGGGAAGTTTGCGAGGGGGGCGTGGGCAGTAAGTCGGGCGCATTGACGGACGAGGGGAGTATCCCGAGTCCAAGTCCTCCCACTTCCGTGAGATGGGTTCTGAACGTCTCCGACGTGAACTGTTCAGATTCGAGGGCCGAGATGACAGATGACAGATTGGATGAAGAAAAGTCTGAGAACGAGACCGGCATCAGTTTGCGCAGAAAATTTGGAACAGTGAACACAAGCGAACCTGTTGGTATAAGCGTCACAGCGCATCCTCCACCTCCCGCACCTGTCAATTTTGTAGCGAGGTTGTACGGATCAGCACGTGTGATACGTCGCACGGTCTCCAGAGACGGATGCGAAACACGGAGTTGATCAAGTAGCCTGTGGTTCTCGTAGATAAGGGCCTGAGTTAATGAAACACGTCGGCATCAGAGAGGAGGATGCAACCGAAATTATACAACGACCGACGCACCGCTAGACTCTCCTTGTCCCCAGACCCGGAGAGAACACTGGTGGCTTTCTCGACTACCGCCTGGATATCATTCAAGACCTTTCCAATTCTCTCTGGATATTCTGCTTTCTGTTTGGCGACGCTGCCCACGAGCTCCTTGGTGTTCCGGGGAACACGAGTATCCGTCAATAGGAAGCGGTGCGAGGTGAACCTAGTCACATGGTAGTGATTCAGTGAGAACTATTTCCCCGACCACAGGACGTACCCCTCGATGGAAACCATTCCTCCCACTTTGCCTTCACTCGGGATGGATTTCGTGTACAATAATCCCCCACCATAAACGGCTACCGAATTGTCAACCCCGCTGGGATTTCCATGCAGAATCTTTTCGGAGAGGAAGGCATAGACATTGACGGCGTCCGCGAGAGATTTTGGAAGTCTGTCCGAACCTGGGACTGAAGAACTCGAACCAGAATCGGATGGAGGCGGAGGAGAAATGCGACCGGTAATCAGCATAAGCGCGGTCGTGGTACACACTGAATATGCTGCCGAAGATCCAAGTCCAGCACCCACGGGAAGGGTAGCACGGACAGACAGAGTGAATGACGGCCTACAGTCACAATTAATAGGAGGCTTTCTCTGAATAGAGAAAACAGCACCTAGTCGTGCTTTCCAAATCCTTGGAGAAAACCATGTACAGATACAAGAATGCGAGACTGGCCTGGCGTGCATGGGGCCCTAATTCCTCTGGGAGCGCAGCCCTAGAGATTTCATCCAAGAAATCGAGATCGAGAGGAATTTCACTAGCTTGAGAAGCAACTAACGAGACGTAAAGTGTGAATAAATTCGAGAAAAGATGACTCATTGTGACCTACCAGGAACCGCTTGCCAAGGCAGGTCATCCGTGTTCCACTCGTATTTGAACCCTCCTTCCTTGTCTTCCACATCGATGTCTACGAAGTGTACGCCAACTCTATGACCAGAAGTCCTTGGGTATGGTGTAGCGATTGCGTAGCACCGGAGAGACACGGAAGCAGCAAGGGCTGGTACACCATATACGACGGCATGTTCACCGAACAAGATAACCTTGCCCGGCGAAGAGACGAGATACTGTTTCTCGTGTGCCTGCATCCTATTACTCTCGGCTTCCGCAATTTGATTATCCATCGCCAACTTGGCAACGGCTTCGTCAATTGTAACGCGAACGCGTTCGATACCCTGTGGAGTCCGACGTACAGCACCTGCATCGACAAGTGCACGCTCGAGGTCGTCGAGTAGATCTGTAGAATCTTCAATTCCGACGCAAAGGCGGATGAGATCTTCGGGAAGACCACGGGCTGCGCGAGTCGCAGCAGGAATGGAAGCATGCCTGATGGAATTGGCTCAGGAAACTGAACAAAGACGCAGAGGAACAACAACATACGACATGACACAGGGCATACTTATTAACGAATTGACACAGCCGAAGCTGACGCTGACGGACCAAAGCCGTGTGCCGGCGACGATACGTTCGCTAACTTCCTTGTCGCCTGTGGTAAAACTCAAGACAGCACCGTAGCCAATGGAGATGCGTTCGTGTACGTCGCGGTTGGGATGGTCTGGAAGACCAGGATAAAGAGTGGGGAAGCCGAGGGAATGGAGGTAGTCTGCGACGAGGGTAGCAGTTTGCGATTGTTGTGAGAGGCGAAGGGAGAGTGTCTTTGTTCCTCGAAGAAGAAGGAAGCAGTCGAAAGGAGTGAGGGCATTTCCGGTCGCATTGATAGTAAAAGCGATTTTCTGAGTCGATGGGAGTGAGCAAGAGCAGCGTCGTAAAAAACGAAATTACCTTGGCAATGTCCTCGCTGTTGCAGGTGATGACGCCAGCCATGAGGTCATGGTGACCGGAAAGGTATTTCGTGCCACTATCGTAGACAATGTCAGCACCATGTTCGAGGGGCCGCTGGAGTGCGGGGCTCATCATCGTATTGTCGACGACGACGATGGCATCGGGGCAGCGTTCCTTGACGTCCTTTGCGATGCTGGCTAAGTCGACGATCTTGAGAAGCGGGTTGGTCGGAGACTCGAGGAGAACCATGGTGATGTTGTTGCTGGGGCGGAGGAGGGGCGTGAGGGTGGAGGGGTCTGTGGTATCAACGTGGTATACGGTGATGCCCTGGTGGGTCTGGAGGTATGAGAGGAGACGGTTTGTGCCGCCATAGAGGTCATCACCGGCAATGATGGCATCTGCAGGCTTGAGGAGACGAAGGATGGTGTCAAGGGCGGCCATTCCCGAGGAGACGGCAAAGGCATGGGCTGCAGAGGATATCTTTGCCAGATGATGCTCTTGGGAAAGATGAGCAGAGATAATAATAAAAGAGACGGAGTGAGACGGACCGAGATGGGTGCGAGTCGGGTTTCCGCTGCGAGAGTAGTCGTACTCGCCGCCGACGCCCTTGAATGTGGCAGTCTGGTAGATCGGAACCGACGATGCGCCATACTGGTCCTTTTGGTCGGGGTTCTCGACGGTCGCACAGAGGGTGGAGAAGCGGTAGGGCTGGCGGGGACGGTAGGGCGAGTCGGGCTCAGGTGTGGGAAGCCCGACGTCGGTGACGACGTCGATGAGTTTTGGGAGGGTCATGGTGGGTCGCGATCGTGTCGTCGGCGGGAGCGAAGAACGATTACTCGGATGATGATCGCACCATTCACTCACGTGACACGCTCGCTATGCCCCGAGCGACGACGAGAGAACACCGACCAACTCAGTCCACGGTCACGCCAGAGCTGATCGCGAGGCGCACAAAGAGACATCTAGACGAACTAGAGGTGTGTGTATGCGTTGTCCAGCTCGTTTGTATTCTCTGATAGCGTACTCTCCAGCGCACAAACTATGCGGCAGCGTCGCTGGTCAACGACCCCGACTCGGACGCAGAGGGGTCCTCCAACCAGAAATCGAAATTTCGCGCAAGACAGACGGTAATATCTGACAAGCGGACGTTCCCCACCGTCAACGCAGCCAAAAAGAAAAAGTCGACCATGAACGTGCGCACGGCGATCCTGTATCGCAAAGGACTCGCTGCCCTGATCGACGAGAGCGTGAGTGGCGCCACCTCGTACCACCTCGCGCTACGCTAACATGGACCACATCAGAGCATCGCGTCGCTTCCACCAACGCAGCCGTCATATTTGACCGCCTCTGCACCGGCGTTGCCAGTGCCACCGCGGATGTTCTGCTCAGTGTGTGGATACAAGGGGGCATATCGGTGCAAAAAGTGTGGAATGTCGTACTGTGATCTGCGATGTGGACAAGTACACGACGAGACGAGATGTGAGCGACGCGTGGTGTAATAGGGCAGGATATAATTGGATGTTTTTTCGGAATGACTCGTTCAGTTTCATCTCCTTCTTGATCTTTAACCTCCATGTGTCCCATTCACAACGCCAACCCTCTCCCCGCTCAAAATCAAGAGATGGTCCCCGTAGACGTCTCCACCGTCAACGGTCACCACAGACCTAATGGTGTCCCCAACGGTCGCGATAATCATCATAGGAACCCCTATGCACCCCGTGCTGCTGATTTCTTGAATAACATCTCAAACTTCAATATCATCGAGAGCACTCTCAGAGGTTCGTTGCAGACCCTTTTTCTTTTTCTTTTTTTCTTTCTTTTGACATCTTTCGATCCATTCGGCTTTTTCGGAGCCGACAAGTCCGAATATCTCACATATCCATCACAGAGGGCGAACAGTTCGCCAATGCCTTCTTTGATACCAAGACAAAGATCGCCATCGCCAAAGCACTCGACGCCTTCGGTGTAGAGTACATCGAGCTCACCTCTCCGGCCGCATCAGAGCAGTCTCGAATCGATTGCGAGGCAATCTGCAAGCTCGGTCTCAAGGCCAAGATCCTCACCCACATCCGATGTCACATGGACGATGCTCGCATCGCCGTCGAAACAGGTTTGTCCTTTCCTCGTCACGCTTGATCCGCCCTCTCATTTTGTTCATAGGTGTCGATGGTGTCGACGTCGTCATTGGCACTTCTTCCTTCCTACGCGAGTTCTCTCACGGCAAAGACATGACCTACATCACAAAGACTGCGATCGAGGTCATCACCTTTGTCAAGTCCAAGGGAATCGAGGTCCGATTTTCTTCTGAAGACTCCTTCCGCTCCGACCTCGTCGACCTTCTCTCCATATACCAAACCGTCGACAAGATCGGCGTGAACCGTGTCGGCATCGCTGACACTGTCGGTTGTGCTAACCCGAGACAGGTCTACGAACTTGTCAGAACTCTCAGAGGCGTTGTCGGTTGTGACATCGAAATTCATCTCCACAACGATACCGGCATGGGTACGTCTTCTCCTTCGTTCTTCGCCTCATCTTTTGTTTGATTCCTCCAAGCCATTGCCAATGCATACACCGCCCTCGAGGCAGGAGCGACCCACATCGATACCTGTATGTCCTTTCGGTTCGGCTTCCCATCGCCCTGTTGCTGACTTACTTCAGCTGTCCTCGGAATTGGGGAGCGCGTTGGTATCACCCCTCTCGGTGGTCTCATTGCTTGTCTCTATGCCGCCAACCCCGAGTACGTCAAATCCAAGTATAACCTCCCCATGCTTCGTGAAATAGAGAACCTCGTCGCCGAAGCCGTAGAAGTCAACGTACCATTCATGAACCCCATCACGTGCGTGTTCGCCCGTCACCTCAGATCCGTTTCGCTCATGCGAGCTGTCCAGCGGCTATTGTGCATTTACGCACAAGGCTGGTATCCACGCCAAGGCAATCCTCAACAACCCTAGCACCTACGAGATCTTGAAGCCCGAAGACTTTGGCTTGACTCGATACGTCTCCATTGGGTAGGCAATACAGAGGTCGCTGGGTGATCCTACCATCTGATTACCATCGCAGTCACCGACTCACTGGCTGGAACGCTGTCAAGAGCCGTGTCGAACAGCTCGGCCTCCAGCTCACTGACGAAGAGGTATGATCAGTCTTTTCTACCTAGTATGCACCTTGACGCCTGGCTCGTTCGACATAGATCAAGGACGCCACATCCAAGATCAAGGAACTCGCCGATGTCCGCACACAATCCATGGATGACGTCGACTCACTCCTGCGTGTTTACCACTCTGGTATCCAGAGCGGAGAGCTGGCTGTGGGACAGAAGGAAGCATTCGATCGTCTGCTTTTGCAACACCGCAACAGGTCATCGTCAACCGGGGCGGTTGCTGCCGCAGCATGAAAGATTCGTCTGGGTAGTCGAACCTCGCGAATTTGGGATGGAAAAACTGCGCTTCTGCCAGAGCACAAAAGCGGCATCTGATCGCACGTATATACATATGTAGCACCTGTTGGGGAGCAATATCAGCCGATGTTGTAGGCTTGTATATATTTATCGTTGAGGGATTCACTATGTTTTCTTTGTGCACTCCAGTTACAGGCAATGTCTCGAAGCCCATGGAGTACAAAACTGGTCACGATGAATTTGGACGGTAATTGTCGTCTTATTCAGAAAAGTGCGGCGAATTTGACCGCAGCTCGACTGATGGGTGTGGTAGAGACTATTCCTTGGTAACGTGGAATTCCCAATAAGCCTTAAAGGACAAAGACATCACTGCCGCTTTTGATATCGATCGCAGTTGAGACACACGCCTGATCAAGCACGCCTCCGATCGACCGTCGCGCGCCAAATTGAGTCAAGGACAAAGAGAATCAGGGCAGTCGCTCCCACGGGCAGACGAGAGACAGTATCAACTACCATGAGAGGTACAACCCCCAGAATGCCCGCGCACCAGTGTTTCCGCGGAACAGAAATGGAAACCGACGACCATCAGAAAGGGATCGAAAGGAGAACCCAGTGGGTGGGAGTCCGACAAGTTGGTTCCCCAGGCAAGGCTAGCTTGTCTTGGGATAACATCGAGAATGAAGCTAACTCACAGCATACTAGTCCTGTGAAGTGGGCGTTTCTGGGGTGAGTGTGCAGGCTGTTCGAGTAGGACCTACCGTCCACACAACCAACCTCTTGGAGAGAATGTCTGGCACAACTCCCCATCTCACAAAGTTAATGATCACCGAAGCATGCACTGACCATGACTGAGTTATCAGACTTGACTCGCTTGGCATGTTGCATTGCGACCAATCGTAGGCTACAACTGTGAGAACAAGGAACAGTAACATTGTCCTTAAAAACATATGCGATAACTTGCATACCGCCCACTCGTCTCGCTGGGACGGGTTATTTTGACTACCTGGCCGCGCCGAAGACCATAATACCGGGCCACAGGATCTGCCAACTGAATTCGAGGTAGTTGCGTTTCTTTCAGTCGACTTTTTGGCGACCACCTCAGCATATGCGTCGTTGGTGAAGCAAAAAAACGTACTATTTTAGGAGTAATTCCTTCTTTTGTTCTGGCGTAAGGACCTCATGGCGAGGTACCAGAGTGTGATGAGTGATGTTGACCAGTAGATCAGCTTCGGAAAATTCTTCAAGTCTGTATTGCTGTGACATCGCCGTAATGACCTGGAGAGCATAAAGTCAAGATCCAAAACAGTAACCAGTGATGACCCAAAAGTTCACTTTTCGCGCAGATGGTGTCATGTTACCGGGAAAGATGACGATTCCCCTCTGAATAGACTTCTCTTCGAGGATGCCAAGTAATCTTACAGTCGGGTGAGTGTTTGAACGAGACAGATTGAGATGATTCATACTTTCGCATCGTCTTGACGCCGACGCTCCTTTCATCAGAAAAAAAGATGAATATCTGGTCGGCAGGGTTGTCTCGCGAGTTGGTAAAGAAGTTGAGCTGATTCCGGCTGTCGGTTCTATCAGGTCCCCTCTGTTCGAACGCTCTGGAAATAACCACGTACTCTACGACCCCACCGCTGTTTGCGTAGTGCCCTCTGAAGGTAGTCAGGTCCATGTTGATTTCCTCGTCGGAAACTTGGTATCCCTAGCTCGGTAGAGTGAGATTGCTGCGCGACACGGGGTTACGAAGTCGACGGACTCTGTCCTTGACAAGCTCGTGTACGGTCCGGTTGACCTTCCAGAGTTTTGCTGTCTCGTCCTCCGCCATGGTTATCGGGAAAGTATAAGGGTGTATTCAAACTCAGTCAGCAAAAGTTGTGATCTGCACTACGACTCTCTCTCTCCTTGACTCCGCATGGCACCACTACCACCGACGGCAAACGCGAATGGCGCTATCCCGACGCCCTCGACGATACCGCTCTCCAACGCGTTAATGGTGTGTTTCGTTGCGCATCTGTAATCTTGGCGCGTCTTGAGCGGCGCGGCTTGCAGGCCAAATTTAAGCCCGCGAAAATCTTCAAAGGTGCTGTTGAGCCCACACCACCTCCAACACCAGGGGGCAGTTCGAGAGTGAACACCGGCCCTCGACATATCACCGCAATCACTTTTGATGACAGAGGTGATCAAGTTCTGACCGCGTCCGAAGATGAGACCTTTCGGTTATATAGCTGTAAAACGGGCAAGCAAGTTATCCTCGTTGCGCGCGTTGCAGTACACCGTTGACCTGAGCGCCAAACAGACACCTGAAAACGTTGTATTCGAAGAAATATGGGGTCGATCTCCCTCGTTTCACTCACAAGAATACGACTGTTGTACACGCCTCCACCAAGGAGGACGACACCATACGGTACCACTCCCTGCACGACAACAAATATCTGCAGTATTTCAAGGGACATAAACAGCGCGTAATATCGCTCGAAGTATCACCCGTGGATGACGGATTCATGTCGGGCTCCATGGACAGGACGGTCCGGCTCTGGGACCTTCGCGTGCCCACCTGTCGCGGGTTGTTAAACCTCCCTGCTGCCCCGGTGATCGCGTACGACGCGTCCGGCATCGTTTTCGCAGTAGCAGTCAATCAGTATTCGCGGATCTTGCTGTACGACCAGGCAAATTACGACAAGGCGCCTTTCCTCACCATCACGCTCGAGGACCCGACTCTGGCTCTCATCAGTTACCCTCCTCGACCAATCTACATAACGTCCCTCTCTTTCTCGTCGAACGGCAAGTACATCTTGGTGGGCTGCTCGGGAGACGCACACTACATCATCGATGCCTTCGAGGGTCATCTAATCGCCAAATTAGAGGGGCGCGTCGGGCTCGAACGTCGACGCATGGACGCCCCTCAAAGCATAGACCCCGTCAGAGGCAACAGCGGAGAGGAGGTCTCATGGACGCCCGATAGTAAATATATCATAAGCGGGAGCCTCGACGGGCGGATGGCCATCTGGGACGTGCAGAACCTGCCTGCACGCTCTGGCCAAGTCGATCTCAAGGTCCCGCCGCTGCGTCTCCAGCCCCTGGCGAGCTTAGATGGACACCCAGGTCCTTCTAGATGCGTACGGTTCAATCCGCGGTTTGCGATGATGGTGACTGCTGGTGCAGAGTTGGTATGTGCTTAACCCTCCGGTAGACATGGTCCTCATTATCCACAGGCTTTTTGGTTACCAGATCAGTCTGCGGACAACGATGAGGTGGCTAAAGAACTGCTTCGAAGAAAGTAGTAGTTTATCATTACCACGTTCTCAGCCAAATGGATCCTCAAGCCTTCATTGTAGGCTCAATGAATAGCGTGCCTGCCAGATTAGTTATACAGTAAATTGTAATGTGTCATTTGCATCCGACCATTTCAAAGTACATGCACCAAAAGCATACGAACTAAGCGAGAACGAAGTCAACGACTAAAAGAGTTCCAAGTGGACGTGCATTAAGGGGACAAATCAATCTGCTGTCAGCTTCGCAAGCGAAATCTGGTTCGTTGCGGCGTTGATAGAAAAGTAGGCGTTCTTCAAGAAAACGTCTCCGACCTGAAGGTTTCGTCATGGACCGTCCGCCAAATAAGCGAGGGAAGAACACCACTCACCAACCACTCAGTGGAATTCCTGACCTGCTGGGGTTGAATTCCAGCACTACAGTTATTAGTGGGGTGGGTGAGATTTAGAGGCAGGAACGCAAGATCTTTGGATTGGATCGCAAATGAGGTGTTTCCAAAAGAAAGAGCGAGGCTCGCTTGGGTAGTGCAAGAGATCGTGCATTGTTTCGCGGTACACGAACCACCGAGACTCTGCACTACTTTCTGTGCGTCCGAGGGAGGCGCAAGGATGAGGGTAGTACCCGTATCGAGGATGGCGGTGCGTCCTGAAAGACCGGTGCTAGTACCATTGACGGTGATAGCACCCATCTCAGCCTCCCAATATCCTAGCTCACTGACGCTGGGAACAGTAACAAGGGTGTTTGCGACGAACTTGGTAGTGTCAAGCCCACCAAAGGTGATTTCTCCATCATTGAGCTGGTCAGAAAGACGTGGAATCTTGAAGGAGGCAATTGGAGCAGGGATAAGCTTGTTTGTTGCCAGAGACTCGAGTACTGTGGGAACTCGCTCAGCGGACAATTTCTGCGTGGGCGAGATATCAGGTCTAAAGGTATACATAGGCACAGCGAAGTAGACCCACCGACTGACTAAGTCCCATGATACCATCAAAAGGACTTTGAACAAACTGGTCCGATTCATTAGTCGCAACTCCGAACGTATGGTTTTTCAATTCCAGGCCCGTAACATTGATGTTATCCTGGCAGAGGAAGCCTTGGGCTGACCCTGATCCATATGTGATGTTGAACTGTTGGCTTTCCTGAACAAACGAGCTGGAGCTTTTGGAACCAAGGGTGGTGTGGTTGCTCTTTATATTCTCGCTGATAACCCCTGCGAACTGATATTAATAGGGTCCAAGATGATGGTTGCAAACGATCCACATAAATCACCACTGCCAGTATCCATGAGCAGGTCAAAAGCCCGTGGTGGTGTCCCGATGTATACGGTGGAAACGTAGCCTATATCATTTGCCCTGGCGTACGTGAGCGACAATCTGAAAAAAGGATATCTAACTCACTGGATATCCAACCCAAGAGATGTATTCGTAGTAGGTAGATTAGCAGCCGTTAGACCACCCTTTATCGCTGCTTGGATGTCGAGCGAAGAAACGCCTGTGTTGGTACTGGTATCTATGGATATCTCTCCAGCGGCAGTCCTGTCACTATTGCCAGTAGTACATACCATTGGTTTTCGCGGTGACCAAATCATCATTGCTCGTCGCTACAACAGGCGTCGCTACAGGGTAAGGGTTGGAGCTCGGGACCGTGGAAGGCTTTCCGGGACGTGGACTCGGCCCGCCCTCCGGCGGATACTTTCTTTCATGCAGCTCAGAGCGGAGGGCATGCTCCGACGGAGCTTCACGCCCTGTCATACGGGCGAGCCGTTTGGCAGCACGGTTGATGTGTTGTTGTAGAAGCTGCCAGACAAATTGAGATGACGAACAACAAGACAAGATAAACTGAAGAACTGACAACTTGAGGGTGGATATCTGTACCACTGGCACGTACAGCGTGGAGACTCCTCAGGGGCGTGGTGACCATCCTTGGATTGCTTCGCCGCGCGGAAGTCGGGATGGCGTCCGCCGGCAAGAAGTTGGAAAGATACGCAAATAGTAAAAAAGAGAGTGACAATAACTTCATGATCAATCACGAAAAGAGGGGGGAAAGAGAGAGACAACGCAGAGTGGGATCTGTAAGTCGACTAGCGACTGGGGCCACTAGCACGGCTAGGTACTACTGAAGAAAAAGGTTCGAGTCGGCTTTGGAATTGTAAAGTGAGCGCGACCACGACGGCACCTGGCTTGGCGAGTGTACCCTTGAGCAGGGAAAGTATGGAACAGGTATCGATATTCAGGGCATTCATTTGTTTTATACAGTACACCGTCACCGACAGTCCACAATCCACGAACTGCGGATAGGCATTGTGGTTATGTAAGGTGCTGTGCATAACAATATTGAGGCACGTTACCTTGTCGACATGTCCCGATTTCCTTGAATCCGATGTGAATTTCAACCTAAACAAATTGTTGGTGCTAACGACGTTGCGTGGAAACAGATTCGTAGTCGCAACTTTTCGAGCGTGGTTTCAACTCGTGATCGGTCGTGACGGAAGAGCTCGGCAACAGTGATTGTAGTATATTCGACTACATAAATAACTGTGTAGGCGCTGTCAGGCTTGGGTAATCTATAACAAGCTGGACGCACCCATGGCCCATCGGTGAAAACATGGGGCACTACAGTTTTGCAGGCATTTTAGGAAGCGGTAACGTATGCTCTCGCGCATCCAATCGGACGGCCTCCAAACAATCTTTGTAGAGGAAGGTCTTGATCGCGCCCCACACACCCTGTTTGGCCAGGACCGAAACCTCCTTGGCAAGCTTCGCAGCTTCCTTTATTACGACCTCAGTCCCAAGTTCTACACTCGTCCCGCTGCAAATTGCGAGACGATCTATGATGCCTGCTGCGTGTGCGTCAGTCGGTGTGAAGCGGTGGCCCTCGAGGGCGATACGTCGGCGAAGGCGAGGGTCCGAAACCTTGGCATTGAGGATGGCAGCGAGAGAGAGGGGCCAAGGTGCACCGAAATGAACCTAGAATTCTGTTGGTTGAAGGACCCGCCGTATAATTTACAGCTGCAGAAAAGGATCACAGTACCTCGTTCATGCATAACCACGCTCGTTTTCTGCTGCCGTCGGTCATGACTCGGTAGTCACAACAGAGCGCAAGCATGAAGCCACCCGCAAAACAGTGGCCATTTATGGCTGCGATGGTTGGAACTGGGCACGAGTTAGAATCGGTATCGGTATGAGGGAGGGACGTGATGGACGCACTTGGAAAGGTCAGCAGCCGTGCGTAAAGTGGATTTGCGGTATCTGGTAGGGTAGAGGTCTGTACAGCCAGGAGGGACAAGGGCGTCTGTACAAACCAGTGAAGAAGGCGGGATTTTTTTTTATATTGTCGTATACAAATCCGTTGCTGAAGAATTTGTCTTGATCCCGCTTGCCGACGATGATGAGAGAACCTTCTCCGGAGCCGGACTTCACGGAAAGTTGACTGCCTTCCAATCTGTTAATTGTCCAGTGCTTCTCTATTATGTCTAGTGCAGGTCTAAGCGCATCGTCGATCAACGGCGCGGTGAGTCTGGAGTCCTCTCCATTGTGCAACTCGATGATCCATAAGCCATCCTGAGCTGCCAATAGTCATCAATTCAGGCACTTTCCTAGATAAAATGGAGAACTGCTCACGGTAGGTGACGGTGAGGAGAGGTTGGGATACCGGAAGAGAAAGAGGATAGTCAAAGGTAGACATAGTAGTTAATCTAGTAAGCGTTCTGGCACTCCAACCATACCTGGAGGGGTAGGGGAAATATTAATTAATTAATTCGCGCGTAGCGCGCAAGAAAGAAAAAAAACATCGCGCAGCCCACTGTAAAGCGTGGGAAGACATTGCCTTACAAGTTATGTTACCCATAAGTCCAATTCAAAGTCCGATAAGTCCCCCTACCCCTCCATCGTTCTGAGCGAAGTGTTAGCCGGTCATGTGACACTGACAGTCAAACCTGCCCTGAGTAGAATGTTCCAAGCTTGAACGGTACGTGTCTTTTCTACATACTCAAAATGCGTTTCGTTACGCGTGCCCTTGCCTTGGTGGCCCTCCTCGGCCTCACCGTCTCTGCATGTATGTTCTTTCCGCACGCAGGTTACAACGGTCTAACAACGTTCTCAGCACCGCTCGAGTCGATCGAACCTGAAATTGTCATTCAGGCATCCTTCCCGGAGCAAAATCCGTTCGGTCGTACGTTACAGTGAACGAATGACTATAATCCTTCTCTGACGCGTATTCGTAGACATTGTCAACGGTGAACGTAACCAAATATTTCTCTTGGTCGAAAACAAGAGTGACCAGAATGTGACTCTCAACTCCGTCGGTGGTTCTTTCCATCATCCTGATAGCGGCGCCTTACTGAAGAACGTCTGTATCTTCCATCTTGCCGCCGTTTTAGCGCTAAACCACCGTTTCCTATCCAGATAAGTTCCCTCACTTATGGTTACCCGTTGCTGGAAAAGTCCAAGCTCCAACTTCCTTACTCGTTCCACTCCGAGTAAGTCCTTTTCTTATGCATGTTGGAAGCTAATCTGATTTTCTGCAGGTTCAAGGTATGCCCAACCACTTCTCGCTTCCTTCACCCTCTCATGTCATTAGCCTGGAGATATACATCTTAACATTTGGCTGGAGCACGCTGTAGATGTAAGTTTCCACACATCTCAATATTCTTGACTGACTTGCTCTTCCAGGACATCAAGTATCGCGTCACGGCTTTCGACTCTGTTGTGACCATTGTGGAACCCGAAAGTTCTTGGTTCGACTTCAAGCTGTCAGTCTCTCGTTCTGTCCCGATACTTGCTACTCAATTCTCTCATCCAGTATTTCTACTTACTTGATCGTCACTGCCTTCCTGGGTGGGGCCTCTTATTTCATTTACCTGACCTACATGCCTGCAAAGAAAGCCAAGAAGTCGAAGCGCAGTCGCCCTGAAATCAGCGCGCCTACCGGTAAGGTCACGGTGACATCTAGCGGGGCTAGATACGAGGAGGAGTGGATCCCAGAGCATCACCTTAAGAAAGCAAGGTCACGAAAGCCTACCACCGCGAGCAGTGCAGAGGATGTGAGCGGCGCGGAGACAAGTGGAACTGAGGGAAGGCGGCGCAAGGGCAGGAAATAGCTTTGTTGTTCTGTTTGTCGATCTAGCTTGGTAACTTCCGCACACTTCTATTGACCATAATTATACGTGGACCCCTCAAGTTGAGCGCTAGCAATAATGCAGTGTCGTGTCTAGTGTAGTAGGCAGAACAGTCGAGTAGTGCTTGCCCTGTCAGACATCAATTTTCTTGTATCCCTTAACCTAGTGTTACAGGACAGTCTTCAATTGTCAAAGCACACAGCACACCAACCAACACACACACCCTGTTCTCGACGAGCATTTGAGCGTACTTCTCTGACAACCACCGACAGCTCTCCATTGCGTTGACCCCCTCGTGCCGCTGACATTTGACGAGCTCGTCTCGTACCAACCGGGCTTCCATGGCTTTGATCCATGACTCGCGGATGAAATCTTCGCGTTCCTGGAGTTTAGCTATGTGCAAACCGACCAAAGTCAGTTTCATAGAGAGAAAGCAAGCCTAACGGGACGTCGTGTCCAGGCAAAGCACTAACCTCTGATCAATTCAGCTCTGTCGTCGGACATGCTAGCAAATCAATGTGTAGCCGGAAATCGGAAGAGGTGAGAGTGTTTGTTTGGTTCCATTGTTTGCGGGGTCCTTCTTCCTACTAAATTCCTTTGGGAGGACTTCCTTGCAGCAACTCGATGTAACATATCTGGCAAATGGATCTGACGATTACAACAATGTAAAATGATAGAAACTGTATGGCCCATGCTAAGACAAGATCGCCAGCTTATGCGGTCCAGCCCTCCTAAACCGCACATACGCTTACTCAACGTACTTCGTGCGTTGCAGCTGTCTCAGTTGCTCCGCGTGCAACCTGCCCTCCCTTCTGTCCTTTCGGAATTGCCGAATAACAAACACGATGGTGCACATGGTGATACAAAGGATCACGCTGTCCAGCAGCGGCTTCAACTGTCCCATCAGGTTGTGCATGCTGACTAGCAGCAGCTTCAACTGTCCCATCAGGTTCTGCATGCTCTCCAGTAGTGGCCTCAACTGTTCCATAAGGTTGTCCACGAGTTCCTCCTCGTCGACGAATAGTCCCATTGTAGGTGCTGATGAGCTCTTCGAAAGAGTGTAATTCTTCTGGTCATCAGGTCCAACATCGTCGCTAGCCAACGAAACACATACATACTTGCCTAGGGTGGCACTTTGGTTGACGTGTCGAGGGTTAGAAGGACCAAGGTGCACTTGAGACGCCTCGAGGACACTTCATGTTCTCACGGGTGCCCGTCCACTGGATCATCGATCAGTATTTGACACGAGGTGCCGGTGAATTCATCCATCAAGTAATTATCATATCGTCAGCTCACCGGTTACCCACCGGGATATGTTAATGTGATCCCTGTGATTGACAGCGGGAACCATCATGAGATCAAAGTTCTACTAGACTGTGAGCTTCCGTCGGACCAAAGTCAGTGTCATAGAGAGAAAGCAAAAAAAGGGACGTCGTGTCCAGGCAAAGCACTAACCTCTGATCAATTCAGCTCTGTCGTCGGACATGCTAGCAAATCAAGGTGTAGCCGGAAATCGGAAGAGGTGAGAGTGTTTGTTTGGTTCCATTGTTTGCTACTTGTTACATAAATTCCTTTCCTGAACTTATCATGGAGTTGCTTCAAAGTGTGTCCCGTGGGAGGACTTTCCTTTGCGACTCGATGGAACGTGTCTAGCAAATGGATCTGAGGACTACAACAATATTTGCAAAATCTATGGATGCTGCAATCGCCAGCCCCCTCCTAGATTGCACACACGGTCACTCAGCCTTCCTTCCCTCGCTCGTGCGTTGCAGCTGTCTCAGTTGCTCCGCGTGCAACCTGCTCTCCCTTCTGTCCTTTCGGAATTGCCGGATAACAAACCCGATGGTGCATATGGTGATGCAGAGGATCACGATGTCTAGCAGCGGCATCAACTGTGCCATCAGGTTCTGCACGAGTTCCTCCTCGTTGATGAATAATCCCATTGTAGGTGCTGATGGGCTCTTCGAACGAGTATAATTCTTCTGGTTATCAGGTCCAACATCGTCGCTAGCCAACGAAACACATACATACTTGTCCACTTCGGTTGACGTGTCGAGGTACGGGCACGGCGTGCCTCGTTTGAGTGTTAGAAGGTGCGCTTGAGACGCCTCGAGGGTACTTCATGTTCTCACGCACACGAGGTACCGGTAAATTCGTCCATCAAGTAATTATCATATCGTCGGCTTACCGGTTACCCACCAGGATGTTAATGTGATCCCTGTGATTGACAGCTCCTGCGGTGTTTCGGGGCAGCGGGAACCATCATGAGATCAAAGTTCTACGACTGTCAGCTTCCGTCGGATGGTGTTCACGTCACGACTCGTGCGATCTGACATTTGCACGGTCCGGGAATGCCCTGGCTTCAGGGGATCCGGCGACGGGCCAGCCTAATCTCTGAACCTAGACTTCACGCAGAGTTACATACGTCATCGACCCCATTTGATCCTTTGTGCACACCAGTAGAATCGTCATACTTGTCCACTAACTATTTTTTGGTTCCGTCCTGGAAGAAGGGAATCTTATATCCTCCTGAGTGAGGGCTCAAGACGGGGTCATATCAATGTGTCCAAGGGTCCTAGTAACATGTTCTTGATGAAATCTGGCATGCTAAACGATGCATCATCAGGGAAGAGTCCTGCCAAGCGAGTTTCACACCATTCGATATCGTAGACTTTGCGGTGTATGCTCACGATAACAACTATCATCTATGGAGATCGTAATGCCTTGCAAGCTTGAGGGTAATCGGCAAACAACTCGGAGCGGGTGATACGTGCAGAGACTACCAAGTTGACAGTCATGGGTACTAGGGCTTTGCACTTCCTCGCATCCCTGAGCACGTCGTCAGTAATCTGATAGATTCGACGCCAGCTTGTGGAATTACAACGGCCAACGGAACCAACCGTGGTTGTCCCCATTCAAATAATTGATCCCTTCACTCCTGCATCGCACGGTCGTAACACCTCCTGGGAAGTTGTCCATGTTGTTCCTATCTTCGCGGTGGGAACATGCAATCAAGAAGGATAGAAGGGAGTACAACTGTGCGTGGCCCTGATAATTTGCATGGCGAGAAAAGATTGCAGGACGGGGGTGACAGTTTCATTGCTTGTGTGATGCTACTAGGGCACTGGCCGGCTTTGGAAGGTCACCGAGGGAATCTTCCTCCTATCTACGGACCTCAGTATCACGAATAAGGAAATTAGATACGCTTATCTCAGGAAGAGCGAAAACTAGAGTGGCAAGCCCTCTATACGCGTTAGCAGCGCAAGCGAGTTATAGGTCCCCCCATTCTTCTGCCCCAGGCTTCGAACCCACAGCATTTAAAATAGAACGAACGGCGAGTTGAGTTATAAGCGAGAGCGTTAATCGGCGATCATTGGCCAGGATGGGCCAGTTGGCGCAAGATAACAAGATTTATCTTTATCAATTGCTCGAAGGGTGCGGAACGCAAAAGCTCACGGATCCATTGCTCCCGAAGGCGTTTCCACGAGAAACTGCGGCAATTTTAAAGCGGTTCATGAACCACGTTGATAGCACTCCTTCACCTTGGCGCAGAACGCAACATCCTTGATTTCGCACCCGCCCTGCGGCGAAATGAAAGAGTAAATCATAATTCGTGACCTTTGTACTCGGCATTGACTTTCCAGACAGACAGGCTTCTGAAAGCTACATCATTCTGCGGGTAGTCCAACGTCCGTATCATGGGTGTGGCTTGTGATCCGCAGCTGATTGGCATGACACCCAAAAACATCATTCACGTGAGTGAAAGGTGCGTGATGCGGACCTGAAGTTGAGACGTGTTGGGCGCTAGTCCTTCGAAACGAAGAGATAATCTGTTGAAGAAACGCTCAAAGGAGGGCGGAAGACGCGCCTTGTCAAGCTGCAGCCTGTGTTTAGGATATGAGGCCATCGCTCGACTGTCCCCTCGGCACATATCTGGCATAGTCTCCACGTTGTTGGTACTAATATATACATCAAGTCTTCTGCCGAGTTCGCTCCAAGGAGCAAAGATCATGTCGATATTGAACGACATTCATCATGCACGAGCGGATACATGTGAGGTACTCAATGCCTGATGCATCATACATCGTAGACATGCGGCGGTGGGTTCGCTAGCCGGAGCAAATGTTGGTACTCTACTATCTCGGCGAGGCAACATAAGCTGGGAAGCACGATTGAGACACGGATAACCTCACCACTACCTGGGTTCAGTGGCACCATTCCATAGATCGCCTGTCTTCAGAGCACCAAAGGGGGTGAAAAAAGAGCGTGTGTTTCAATACGAATAGACAACTTGTGCACTGCGTTGCTGGGTAACTATACGATTCGATTTTGCTTGACGGGCGTGGACAGAACAATTATTGCACTTGACAGGCAGAGCGGCAGACGTGTGAATGGGATGAATGAAAATCAAACAGGCATGAGTGAGGAGACGATGAGTGAGCTGATTTGCGTTGTACATGACCACGACCGAACACCATAATAACAACCAAGGAGGGGATGAGGATGTGCTGCAGACAGATGGATGAAGAAGATGGTGGTGTGGAGAGTAACCGGCGCAAAGGTGTGGTCTACAGTGTGAAATAGATAACCTGTGGTAATCTGGGCTACAGTTCATCTGGAACATTGATAGAAAAATACGGATGGTGCAGGGCTTCCCGCACAGTTATCCGTTGAGCCGGATCAAAAGCGAGCAATCGCCGCACGAGATCCAGAAAATGTTTGTTGATTTGATCGTTGGGTGGTATAACCTCCTGCGTGCAAACAAAGATTGAGTGGATCGTCATAGGAAGCGCGAACGGATAATTACCACGAGTTGTTTGGTTGCACGAACATCCTTCTTGCTTTGCCGCGAGGCTTTGGGCTTTGGCCAGTCGAGCCGTGGACCTTCTTTGAAGAACTCGGGCTTTGAACGCGCTCCTGCACGCACAAAGCGATCGGGCATCTTTCCCATAACAGCTTCCATCATGGCTAGATGCTCAAGATTATCGTGAGTTTGATAGAGGGCGACGCCGGTATAAAATTCGACAAGAATGCATCCAAGCGAGTATGCATCACACGGGTATGACCACCCTAAACCTGGGGAACCAGAGCTCACGTAAGCAAAAAAAAAAAGACCTCGAAAACTCAGAAAGCCCACCAAGGATGATTTCCGGCGCTCGATAGTGACGCGTCGAAACGACTGTCGAGTGATACTCTTCCTCGAAGGTCGCCGAACCAAAGTCTATGAGGCGAATATCTGTGGATTGAAGCATCCGTTTCGTCCGAGGTGGGGCGTTACGCTGTGAGCGGAAATCCGGTTACATCTAATTTGGGTGCAAGGAGGGGAAACCACTCGCCTTTCCAGGTACGGGCACAACGGCAAGCCTGTATTCGTTGTGTACGAGCAATATGTTTTCCGGTTTGAGATCTGTATGAATCAAGTGGAGATCATGCAGAACTAGGTAATGCAGGGGGCTTAAGTTACACCCGGAAGTAGAAAGGCTACGACTTACAGGCAACGCTGCCAAGCAATTGCCTGGCAAAAGATTGTATGTGGTTTCGGGGGAAGGGGGCGAATTCGTTTTCCTTCAGAAAGTCATATACACACATGCCCAGCAACTCGGAAACCAAGCATATATGGTTGCGGTGGTCAAACCAGTGGAGTAAATGGATACATTTACTAGAGGAATGTTAGCGTTCTGGAAATCGCTGCTCAAGATTCAGACCAACTGAATGTTTGCAGGGTCTCGTTCCTTGAGTTTCTGGAGGACCCGTATCTCGATCTTGCTCGCGTCACGGTACTTGGGGATGGCACGGATAATCTTGATTGCTACACGGTTCTTTGTTTGGACGTCGACTGCTTCCACGACCTTACCAAAGGTCCCTTGACCGAGGAGGCGAACGGTGCGATCTGCAAGGGAGAAGTGGTCGGAATGGGAGAGCGATGCAAAAGAGTGGAGACTTACAACGATTATAAATTAAGTCGTCTGGGACAATAATGTAGTGACCTTCCTTGTCATCGCAAGGAACGTTGGGAGGCTGAAGAAGAATTAGCGCGCGGTTCCTGACGAGCAGGATGGCAAGGAAGGGGTTACGTACGTCTGTGGTGACAGGCCCGCTGCCGCTGGCCCAAGACTTGGTGGAGGGCACGGCGGGCTGTTGTTGGAGGCCGGTAGCGACCTTCTTGACGATGGTCCCACGGGACTCGTCAGCTTGATCCCGCTTTCTCTTCTTTTGCACAGGTGGCACAAGGACCGCCGAGGAAGTGGTAGCGGACATGGCCTGTGCCTCTGCGGCAGCGCGGGCTCTGGTCCTGATTGGAGCAGAGTAGGGAGGGGGTTGGTAGGAAGCAGAGTAGGCGTTGGTGTGGGTTGTTGCAGGAGATATGGTGGAGGGAGGGGGGGTGTCTTCAATAACGATTACTTCGCGAATTCTGCCTTCGCTGTCTACTTCCTGTACTTCGCTGTAGCTGACTGTGAACTGGTGTGGCCTCTTGCGCTTGCGAGAGAGGACTGGTGGTGTGGGCATCATGGTGGTGGGATGATTGGAGCGAGGCTGAGCGAGCGATGGGAGATGATATTGGTCTAGAAGGAGAGGGAGAGGTTGGCGATGTGCGACTGCCTGCATACCTTTGTAGTTAGATGGAGGGATGAGGGAACGAGAGAGATTGAAAGCCAGCTGCTAGGCCAGCTCAACTTGTCCGGCTCCCTCTGAGAATGCGACACAGGATATCGAGTGTGCTCTGCTTGTTGTCTCTTGTTTTGCCTCTCAGAACACGGACCACACACCACTCCGAAATATCTACAGTCACAGTAATATACGAGTGAACCCACACTCGCTCGCTACAGGCTCATTGGCACACGGGTATCGCTCGAATTGTGTTCATGTGCTGCTCGACGCCCCCCGCGAGTCGAATTTCTTTTTCGCCCGAATTTACTCCCAAAATGGAAGGTCCTCGCAAATTTTGGTGCAGAAACGTGACCGGTGGTTCCCTGTTTGCTCGTCACGCGGGACGGTCACGGAAGAGTGGTCCTCGCTGTGCTCGTCGACGAGTTGTGCCCGCTCCCAGCGAGCTCGTCGTCCCCCGCGTCTTCCCCCACTCACACCATGCGTGGTCTCCCGTTCCCCACAAACGCTCTCTTCGACCGTGACGCTCCCAGCGAACACGGAACCCCCTTCAGCACCGCAGACGATATTCCGATTGATCCTGCCCTTGCAGGCGGCCCAGCCATCGACCCACCCACACCCCGCGCCACAGATGCTCATACAGACAGTGTCCAGCAGGTACGCTTTGTCTGTTGCACACTTTGCTCCCACTTGGCGATGAACGCGTCGCGTGTTGTAATTAGCGTCAGGCGTGGTCATGCTCATCAAATCATCAACAGCTCCCTCCCACCGTCCTTCGCGACGATTTTGTCCCTCCCTACCAGAGGCATTACTCCCAAGAACCCCTGCAGTATGACCAGGGACCTCGGGGTGATCCGTTCGCACCCCAGCCACCCGCGGCTTATCTGCCGATCCCCGAGACCGAGGTTCCGCGGTTCCCTAAACCGCACAGACGGAGGAGAAAACCAAGGCGCGAGGAGGAATGCGGGTTTTGCCAGGGGAACGATGCAAAGAACAAGCACGGCCAACCCGAGCTCATGGTCTCCTGCGAAGAGTGTGGCCGGAGTGGTACGTCTCGTTGGGATGCGCCTTGTGCAGAGTTTCACCATCATGTCTGCCAGGACATCCAAGCTGTATGGAACTTGACAAGGTCGCACAGCTAGTTCGATCCTATGCTTGGAAATGCATGGAATGCAAGATCTGCGAAATTTGTCAAGAAAAGGGGGACGATGTATGGGCTCCATCTCAGTTTATGTGATATCAACTCACACCTCCATAGGCCAGGATATTGTTTTGTGACCATTGCGATAGAGGTGTGTACATAACCCCTGCACTACGCTTCTTGCTTGTTCACATCTTCACTTTCACAAGGTTGGCACATGGACTGCCTCCAACCTCCGTTAGAGAAGGAACCACCTGGTCAATGGCACTGTCCTATGTGCCCGCCACCTGATGCTCTCCCACCTGATATTGATTCTATTTTGGCTCAGCAAGATGCTGTCCCTCCGGCAGGACTACACTACCCCTCTGGTAATTCTGATGCGGACGGACGGACTACTGACCCAATACGAATGGACCGGGAGGATATCCATGTCGGTAATTCATCTTCTGACGAAACCTCGGATTCGGATTCGGATTCGGATTCGGACGAAACGGTGAGCGCTCCCGTGGCGCCCCATCTTCAGTCAGTCAAGAAGAAAAGACCCCCTAAGCGTACAACAGACACTCAGACTCCACGACCTACGAAACGCATGCGCACCAAGGTCAACTCCCCTACCCAACCCTTGATCGTACGGTTGCGCCTTCCTCCCAAGGGTAAGGGCAAAGAACGCGAGGACGATGTGGAGCACAATATTTTCGAGGACCTTTTACCACCAGCTGAGAGGGATACGTCCAAGACGAATATTGACAACCTTGATAGGACAAGGTTCGAGAAGAGTCGGCTGGCTGCTGAGGTGCGTACCGATCGTCATATAGTCCGATGTTGTTCATTAATGCTTTTTCCAGGAGAAACTATATCCGGCTCCGGCTCCACCATTATCTTCGATTGCTGAGAATCCAGATACGCCGGTAGCCGGACCATCTTCGCGCCCCCTTCGCTCCGCCACCCTCCATCAAATATCAATACCTCCTTCATTTCCACCCGTCTCTCCGGCACCATCAACGCCGGCTCTTGTCCCACTGACACCAGGAACCTTCTCCAAAACCCCGAACACCCCTACTCTCGCTGATGGACAATCGACGTTACGTATACGTACCATCCGTTTTGGGCCCTATGACATTCACCCTTGGTACGATGCCCCATTTCCTGAAGAATACGCAAATATACCGGACGGACGGCTGTGGATATGCGAGTTTTGTTTGAAGTATATGCGGAGCCGTTTTGCATTTGGTCGACATCGAGTGAGCACTTGTATGAATGTGTGCAGCACACCTTGTAGTTGACCCAGAATTTCAGATGAAATGTAAAGCCCGTCATCCACCGGGTGATGAAATTTACCGCGACAGCTCGGTTTCTATATTCGAGGTGGACGGTCGCAAGAACAAAATATACTGCCAAAACCTTTGCCTTTTATCCAAAATGTTTCTCGACCACAAATCACTTTTCTATGATGTCGAACCATTTCTTTTCTACGTTATAACGGAGACCGATGACATTGGGGCTCATTTCGTGGGGTACTTTAGCAAGGAAAAATGTTCACCAAAACAATACAACGTAAGTTGTATTATGACACTTCCAGTACGACAACGACAGGGCTGGGGAAATTATCTTATCGATTTCAGTATGTCCAAAGTCCCTGGATCATCTTGGGCTGTTAACGAAATGCTCATCAGGTTACCTATTGTCCAAGAAAGAGCGTCGTGCGGGTTCCCCTGAGAAACCTCTCTCTGGCCTGGGTGCCCTTAGCTACAAGAACTACTGGACACTTGCACTTATGCGGTATCTTAGATCAGCCCCCCTGAAACCCAACCTCGAAGGTCAGCCTCTTCTTCATTTGTTCGTGGGTTGATTCCCTCACACTAGATGCCCCGCATACTATCTTAGACATCAGTAGAGCCACCTCTATGACCATCGAGGACATTTTTACGATCCTTGTGCAACAAGACATGATATCGGTGGACACCGCGTCCCCGAACTCCGCTCGTCCATCTCCTGGGCAGTCTATCAAGTTTCCGCGTGGTCGCAAAAATGGTATTGCGCGGAGGCATTTACAGAGGCCCAGTCCGCAAAAGCAAATGGAAGTGGGAGGAAACAAGTCTAACACGCCATTCGTCGCTCCCACGGACTACGAGGTATCATGGGATCAAGACAAGGTGGAACGTTGGTTGACGAACTGGGAAAGCAGAGGATATTTGTGTCTCAGGCCAGAGAAGCTGAAATGGACACCGTTTGTTCTGTCTCGCACCAAAACGGGTGCGGAGCTTCTACAGACTGAAGCAGGCCCAGATTTTGCTCCTATCACCCGGACCGGCACATCTCGGAGCCCTGTGGATGGCGAAACGCCTGTGCTGGATATTGGTGATCGTGCCAAATCTCTGTGTTCTGGCGGCCAAAATTCGTCCAAGGAGCAGAGCGAACAAAGGGGAATTGTTCGTGATGGAGCAGAAGTAACTGCAGCCCAACTCTTTGATGACCTGCTCATGGCCGCCCCAGCTACGCCGAAGAAGAACCTGAGGGTCAGGAATGCCAGCACCGACTCCATTGCGATGACCACGCGGTCTGCTTCTGCCCGGGCAATGCCGGATGGTGACTGTAGAGCTCACGAAGAAAAGGGCGACGGTGTAGTTGGCAGTAACAGCAATGTCGTACAGGAACTTGAAGCAGTACCTCCTACTGTGCCAGCCAAGCGTCGCCGTGGCCGCCCTCCTAGAGCTCGGACGGCTGACGAGGCTTCTGTCGTATCGCAGCCTACGACCGAATCTGGACTGACGTCGGTCCCAAAGTCAGTTTCGCCTCGGAAGCGCCGGAGACTCAATTCGCCCTCTTCTCAAGATCCTCATGACCTTGCTGATGCAGAACGGCATGATGACCCTGTCAATCAACGTATGATGGTCAATGGGGATCACGCTGCGAATGAAGTTCGTCAGGATCCCACAGAGGAATCGGAGCACCAAGAGGGCGTACGAGATGACTCGGCACAGCAGGAATGCGCTGACGTGAAATACGAAGACCTGGGCACTCCCCTGACGGGGTTGACTAGTCGGCACAGCGTTCCGAGTGACGACACCGTCTGCGTGGCCGAAGGTGTCAATGGTTCTATGGCATTGTCCAAGATTTCAGAGGAAGAGGAGGGGACGTCACCAGCAGGTGCAACGGGGGTGGTGATTGAGGAGGACTCGGATTTGGATGCTGAGGGAGAGCCGGATGATGAGATTTGAGTTATCAACATGTATGTATCTTCGACTAATCGACTGCTACGATAGATTTATTACGATGCGAACTGGAGCGCCTGCACGGGTTGTTTGTTTGGACTAATTTGGGTAGCACCGCAAACGAGCCACAGCAATTTTCGCGAGCGGTTCACGTCCCGGTTCATCGTGGTTCAGTAGAGGAGATGGACAACTCCCAGACCCATGGGTAAGTAACGTCCCACATCGCACCCGACACGACTTTAACAACACGCAGCGACCCAGCTTTGACCTTTGGGCACTTACAACGTGACCCTAATGTCAGCAACGTTTCGGTGAGGACAACCCGCCTCTTCGCCTCTCCAAGCAGCCTTATCAATGGGTCCGTTACAGAGCCTCAATCAGGCGCTTGGTTCTCATCTTACCCCTACCCTCAGCGCACGGTCCACTTTTCACGACGGTACTTTCAGGCTCACCGACTCGCCACCCACCATCCTCGACCCCAATGGCGGTGGTGCACGGCCCCCCCAGCCCGTCGCCGGCCCTTCACGTTCCCCCATACACGAGTTCACCGTTCCCCTGACCTCCGATGGTCCGTCCATGAACGTACTGAAACGCAAGCACCACACCGACGGCCCCAATGCGATGTCGAACAGCCAGCTGGGGAAGCGACGGCGGGAAGTCGAGGAACTGGCAGAATTCGACAGCGACTCCGTCCATGGATCGAAACATTGGACGGACGACGAGAAGACCAAGTTGTTCACCTGGCTCATGGATCCGACCGAAGATGAACATTGGAATTCTCTCCGTTCGACGAAGAACTCGTGTTTTCGAGAGGTACGTATTGGTGGCATGACGATAGTTTCATTTTCATCGTTGACTGTAGTGCGCTATGGAAGTTTTCGGCGGGAAGAAGACATATCAGGCACTCAAGGGGTGCTACGAGCGCAACTTCAATCTATTTAAGCAGATATATACCTTCGAGGCCTATCACGCACCGTCCGGCAATGGACCTATCAATGCCATCATAGAAGGGGACAGACTGCGAGAATATGAGCGTCGCCTTCAATTGGCTCGGAAGGCTGGCTGTGATGTCGGAAATCTGAATGCAAGAACCATAGACCACTGGCACCGAAGCGGGTGGTACAATCTATTTTACCGCAGGTGCGTCACAGCCTGTGGACCGACCATCAGCTCAACGATCGCCTCTGGTAGATGGAATGGCGACCCAGCGATATCTCGTCCCTCCACTCGTCACAATGCATCGGGGGGCACAGTCATCAACGATGAAATCGAAGACGATGAGAACCCACTGGATATGCCAGATCATCCACCTATTCCATCTATTCCACCTATTCCACCTATTCCACCCCCGCAGGTTGCGCGTACACCGCCTTACTCTCAACCCCCACATCACCAACCTTCATCTAGCTTGCCTCACCTCGCTGTGGAACCAGGGCCATTAGGCTCACCTAGTCGGCCCATGCTTCCGGGACTCACGCATGCGTCGCCCCCACCCGAATCATCCCACATTCATTTCTCCATCCCACAGAACTTGATGACGGCCTGTCTCCAACTACTCCAAGCCCAAGTCCAACATAGTAAACTCAAGATCGATTACCTGCGTCGACGTGAAGAACGAGAAGAGAAAGAGAGCTCGGCACGTCAGGAGCTGGAACGCCGCCGATTTGAAAGGGAGCAAGCAGATCGGGAGAATAACAAGGAATCTGGGATCAAACAGCGTGCTCAGCTTGCGATGGACCTGATGGGCAATCCGATTGTAGATGCATCTGTGCGGCAGGCGGCAGTGGATTATTTGACGAGACTGCTTTCCGCCGACTGAACTGGCTCAGTTTGTTTGGTTCTTTTCACGAACACTTGTACAGCTGTCAAAGCCTGTCATCTTTCCGATTTTCACTTATTGTTCTAGTAGCGTACAGTAGCGAGTAATACCCATTTCTAGTTTGTCGGTGTAATAATCTACAGTGTTGTTCTTTTTCGTGTAGGTCTAGCCAAAACACAGTTTGCAGGATCTGTGGTTGTACCCTGAGTCAACATCGGTGCGTGTTGTCCACGCGAAGTACGACCCTCGTCATGCTGCATGCCCCGGCGGTAAGTCGGTCAACACGCGTTCCTCCACCCACGCCTGGAATCTGTCATAATAGCATTTTCACGCGTCGGCTATGAAACAACGGAGGGACAGGCAAAAAGACGTTAGGTTCATAAGCTAAAACAGGGCTTCGCAGGTCAGTGGTTCTACATGACCATGCCATCGGAATGCGAGGTAGAGCCCTGAAGTTTGAGTTTCATCCCAGCTAAACGGCGATGAACGAGTCTGGGTTTCGACGCATCAGACATAGGACTAGACAGATTCGCCTAAACGTACCGTTGAAACAGATCCAGTGGCCCGTTGCTCTCCCGTTCTGTGTAGCCATTGTCCAGTTCTCCAGGGACGGCGACTGGTCGTATAGGTATCCAGCAACTCAGTGGGTTTATACCCTCCTCGTAACTTGCTTGGGAAACATAGAGTAACAGCCCGTCTGATGCGATGTACACCGGCAATTTGGTCGTCAATCCGCTATGCTCAACCCCTGACGAATCGATCGACATTGCTAATTCCGAGGTGGGCAGAAATTGGAACGGAGCTGAAGTGGGGATATCAACGGAGATCTCCCGTATCGAACGAGCTAGCGGAACGATGTAGGAATGGAGCACGGAGAGTGTCGTGTCTGTGTGATAAGGAATGGGAACGAAAGTCGTTGGATATTGGAAATTGTACGAGGATGGTCGTGAATCTGATTCTTGATCGTTTGTGGAAGCGTTGAACGAGAATACGGTCGAAGGAGGTGCAAATTTTGGGAGTTCAGCAAGTCTAGTATCCCGCCACCAAAACCTGTCCGGATTTAATGAATGGGGGGGAACGATCGTCATTGCGAACGAGGCAGGGTACCTGAAAGGGGTTTCGCAATCCGCGATGTCCTGACCTTTCCACTTTAAAACGTCGAGAACGTGTAAAATCCCATTCGTTCTCCAGTTGACGTCGAGGATGCAGTCCAATACCGTTAGTGGAGGGAGCGATGACGGAAAGCGAGGAAGTAGCATTTTCCCCAAGAGACGAGACCGAAGAGTGGTATTTGGCGCTGAAGAGTGATAGTCAGTATGATCACTCGAGTTGAAAGTGAATACCATCACATATTCCTATGACTCCCGACGTCGACTGGTAAGTGATTGCCAGACATCGCTTTCCCGTCGGTACGGGTGCCACTGCAACCCAGCTCCTCTCGAGATCTGAAGGAAGGCCGTCATCATTCGAGCGGTCGTCCCACAGACCAGGTTCCTCCTTCATCTCCAGCAGCTCCGCATACATGCACCTGTTCGCCCACTTGGTAGATTTCTTTGACCGCCTCCGTTTGGCTTTGCCACGCTTTTTCTTCAGATGGTTGCTTTCGTCTGCCTCTGCCTTGGGTGCAATAAGAGCACCGGATGTGCCTGCAAGGGATGCATAATTCGCTATTCCTTCTCTGAGTACTTCAGGTTCTTCTTCAATGTCCTCGTCACCCTCGTCGTCGGATGCCCCAAGACTCAGATGCGCGAATGCATCAAGCTGTCTGGATGAATCGTATTTCTGGGCTCTTCTCTATACCAAACGACCATATGCATGAGGGATCGACGTGTTGGATGGGATGAACGGGACTTCACCCACCCGTCTTTGTTCTTCTAGAGCCTGTACAGTGGCGTATCTCGGTCAGGGCGAATGAAAAACGTGGTGGATATCGGTGTACCTTTTCGCGTCGAGCCTCCTGTGACACCAACTTGTCGGTAAACGTAGTGGGTGGGGCTTTGTATGTTGATCTCCTGTCGGCATGTGCGAACATAACGAGTCTGCTTGAATCGATCGTGACTTACATAAAGAGTCGATGAGCCGCTCGAATCAAAGTCACCAGAGCCAAACACGAGCCCATTGAATGAGGAGGTTCAAGTTCTGAAACTACAACCCAGTATTGACTCCATACCATATCATTCACCTTCTGTCATGTCGAGCGTAAACGAGACTACTACTAAGTGGTAGTAGTGCGGTGACTTTACTTGGCTTCCTTTCTTGGCATGATTTTATCACTTGCACCTTGACTCCTTCGTTTGCATCACATCATGGCAGAGGTGTCAACTAAAGCTGGCGCCCCCCAAGTAAGCGTCTCGGTGGTTATGTCTTGGTTCGAAGTGTTAAAATGTCAAAGACCAAGACCAAGGCAAAGGCCAGGTACTTGAAACACAAAAAACTTCGGAGAAAGGCTCGAAAGTCAGCAGCGCCTCGGAAGCCTGGGGGTGCCCCTCAAGAAGGCTCTGGATCCGAGGAGGACGAGGAGCAGCATAGTGATGCGCTGGAAGCCATTGCAGATCAAGTTGACGACGATGAGATGAACGAAGAGAATGTGATCGCTATGGAACGGGCTGTTCAGCCCCCCAAGAAAAGGCAAAAACTGGTCGAGCAAGGTCCCACTGCAGATCTTAGCGACCCCAGAGAGATGTCCGTCACGGAGGACAAAGAACTTGGTGGTGGTGGTGGTGCACAAAGACCTTTCACAAACCCAATAGGCACTCTACCATCATTTCCTTCGCCAACGTTGCCCAACGCACCCCCTAAATCCGTGCTTGCCATGCAAGGGATCGACAAGGCTCTCATACGCGCGACAGTCATCGACCCTGGAGCTGTGACACCTCTCTCAACGGCGGAGCATGACCATAACACTGGTCTCAGTTGGAAGACGCGAAGGCGGTTGCTTGACCTCGGTATTAGCGAACTTTTTGCTGGTCAGTAGTTGGTTACACAGGCCACAGTGACGGGTGCTGATGATAAGTTGTGCAGTGCAGACCGTTCTTTTGCCTTTCCTAATCCATCACCGCCCATCGCTGTATACACCGTACTCTCCGCCGCATGATGTATGCGTTTCCGCGCCAACGGGGAGTGGGAAAACACTTGCATATGTCCTTCCGATATTGGAGGTAAGTTTAGTAATCGATATTATCTGGGATGGTTGATGTTCATGATGTCGTAGGTCTTGTCAAGCAGAGTAGTCACAAGGCTGCGTGCCTTAATTGTCCTACCTACTCGAGATCTCGTCACGCAGGTCAGAGAAACGTTGGAGGCCGTCGGTAAAGGTCGTGGCTTAAAAGTGCTCTATATCTTGGCGTATCAGGACCATTACCCTACTGATCATGTTTTCTAGATTGGCACCTCAACAGGTCAGCACTCGTTTGCTCACGAACAAGCACAATTGGTCTCTGAAACGAACCACAGGTGGTTTTCCTTACCGTTGCGGCGACGTCCATCAATCCTGACTTTCTTTGTAGTCTTTCGGGAGGTTCTAGCAAGGTGGATATCTTAATATGCACTCCCGGTCGCTTAATAGATCATCTCAATGGAACGCTCAACTTTTCGTTGCAACATCTTCGTTTTTTGGTACGAGTACAATCATCGCTGTTGACTGTGTTTGACTACTACGGTATTCAGGTCATCGACGAAGCTGATCGCTTACTCTCTCAATCATTCCAAGATTGGCTAGTTCAGATATTGGCAGCTATCCATTGGAGACCTTCTGGGATTATCGTTCCAGAAAACAGATCATCGTCATCTGATGTGTTTCACCAACCCTATTGTGATTCTCTCGCACCTGTTTGCTTGGATTCTGAGCATTATCAAGTCAATGTTGACGAACGAAAAGAATTTTCATGCCAAAAGCTCTTGTTTTCTGCAACACTCACGCGAGATCCCGGAAAGCTTGCATCCCTTGGTCTGCGTGATCCGAAGTATTTCATTGTCCAGAGTCCGACTGAAGGAGAATTCGATGGTGCCCCTTCACACCTCGGGTCTGAACGATTCGCTATGCCAACCACCTTGACAGTAAGTCTTGTGCCTGTTTTAATGGTTATTTCATAACACATTATGTAAATTAGGAGTGTATGGTAGTTTGCGAACCATCGCAAAAACCGCTCGTATTGCTCCACCTTCTGCACAACCACAATGTTCGCAATGCTCTCATTTTCACCAAATCATCGGAGTCTACGAATCGCCTTGTCTTGTTGCTCCAATGTTTCGAGGAACTGAGAACGTCGGAACCTACTCGTATCACGGTTCGTGCATACTCGAGTGACCTCCCTGCGGGTGAACGAAAAACCATTCTCGAGAAATTCAAAGCAAAAGAAGTTGACGCGTAAGCTATGTACCACTTGCAGTATGATGACGAACTGACGAGGTCCGTGGTCAGGCTGGTCTGTTCTGATTTAATTTCGAGAGGAATCGACATTAGCCATGTATCTCATGTCGTAAGCTACGACGCGCCGGTCGATATGAGGAAATACGTTCATCGTGTTGGGAGGACTGCACGAGCTGGACGTGACGGTAATGCATGGACGCTGGTAGAAGAACAGGAGGTTGGTGTCCATGCATGGTATTGGAGGGCACGGGTATTAACCACTCTATAGGCCCGGTACTTCAAGGCAATGCTGAAAGTGCACGATCATCTACAGAAGGTGAAGAGGAAAAAGATCGCTCCGTCTGAAGTCCGGCCTCTGCGGGAAAATTACCAGGTGGGATCTATTAATTGGTCATCGGAGACTACGTACTGATACTAATTCCAGATGGCGCTGGACCGGCTGAGAGAGGCGTACATGCGCTAGGTTCTCGATTACCTACTTTCTTGTTGCTTCACCTTGCTTGCAAGTTGCCATATGACCCTCAGTGATGTGGATTCAGAAGAAGGCCAAATAACGATGGAAGTCTGAAATTTGGATTCATGAAACAGATTCTAGAGGGATTCAGATGCTCTGGATGTCTAATCTACTTGCTCGTCCGTCTGGCACCCCTCGGAGGATTGAGGTCGGACCACCGACACGCTCGGGCGACGTCTACAATACTCGGAGTAGGGGGCAGGTAACGGAGCGGGATAGGTACAGTACCCTGACTGCTGCCCGTCCGAGGGCCGGCTTGCAGACTCTGGCGGCAGAGGTTACAATTCAGGATAAACAACTCGTGAGAAGGAGAGAGACTTCTTGCTCAAGGAAGCCTGGAACGGAGGCGAGGCTGTTTCGGGTGCCCGTCGGCACCGTTTTGGCGCTGCCATGTGCCGTCACAAAAATTGAAAAATGAATATGGGTCATACTTATTTAGGAGCAATGCTGTGCTGCTCAGCGGGCCGTTGTGCTGGGTAAGGGGGATTATGTTGCTATGTGGAATAACTGAAAGTTACCATGAACGTTCGGGGATCCATAGACTCGCCGGTGTTATACATATATATTGTCCGCAGACTCAGGCTGATGTGTGGTCAATATCAACAACGAGAGCCGGTCCAGCTGTTGGTGGTGCAGATTTGAAGGTCCTAAGCCGGCAACGCCGGCCCTTTTCTAAGTAGTGCCAATATACTCTGCTATAGCCTCGTCGAGACGGACCTTGAGGGCACCCTCCCGGAAGTTGGAGAAACTTTTCCCACAACTGGTTAGCGAAGCATTTGACATTTTCGTCCAAATCCCAAACTGTTTCCTTTCTTGTCCAAATTCAAATTCATAAAATCATTATTGTTCATAGGGTCACGATGGTTCTCCGCCATCCGAGAAGGATTCGAATGACGTAGAATCATGGTACTAGGCTCAGACGGCGAACACTCATTGCGGTATGTGGTCACCAGTCTAAATACTGATTAGTATCATGATGTGGTCCGCGGTAGTAACTGCCAGAAAGTCGGACTCTCAGATCCCCGGGGCTGTGACAAGCAATACGCCTTCTTGTACAAGAAAAAAATGGGAATTGAGTATATATTCCGGCTCGGCTCCTCAGACTAGTACCCTCTCCCGCTCCGTTGTTTTCTGACTTTATTCTGCCATGTCGGATCGTCCAGAAGACAAATCTGAGGCAGGCTCCATCAATGCGCCAAACGGGCATGGCGCGAGCAAGTCGGATGCCCCAGGCTCGAGACCGGCCATTGTCAACTTCCAAAGGTCTCGCAAATCATTTACTTTGCATCACCTTCGGCCCACTAATCATACTCTAGGTTTTTCTCCATAAAGGATCCCAGCCCTCCTCCTCCCAAGGCCTCCATCCATGACGCAATGCTTACTCCCGAAGCGTCGGCCGGTTTTGCTAGTCGCTTGTGGTTTT
>JBBPOS010000304.1:0-35437 GCA_038091575.1 Leccinum subgranulosum
GCATTTGAAATTTGGTGTGAGATTTCACTAGCAATAACCAATTTCTATAGCCATCTATATATGTCCATAGAACCATGCACTGCCACATAGTTCCATAGCAATCCATAGCAACCCATAGTAATCCGTAGCAATCCATAGCTAGGTACCAAGTCCCATAGCACTCCATAGTGCTGTCCAGCTTGGACCTTGCTAGGGTGCTATGAGACTATGAAGCACTGTCTAGCTCTCTAGAGATCAAAGTGATTTGCTGATGGAGAAGAGGAGGAGGAGAGGCATGGTAAGCATGGAGATCAATCAGAAGATGAGGAGAATGAGAGGGATGGCTGTGCTTCAGTAAGCCCTGCTAGCTTTCGCATTCAGCTTCTCATGAAAAAAAATAGTTCCTACCCGTACTTGATGAAGACATTGATGACGAACCTCAAATCAACAATCAGTGTCACAAATGACTGCTGAATGGCGAAACGCATAGAGTAAGTACGACTTGCTTCATTGTCGATGTCACTGGACTTTACACAGGACACCAACATCCTAGAGGATCACTACGCCAGAAATCGTCATCCCCGGCCTCCATTGTCTGCCATGTTACAGGACTGGCTGGCTCCAAATCATCGGAATGCAACACCCACTGATGCTGACAAAAGTGATGATGCTGCCCAGCTCCATAGACAGAAATGCAACTCAGTAACCGTGAAACAGGATCACTGCACTGATCCAACCCAACTTGCCTTTTATTCAGCAAAGTGGACTGACTTTCTTGAAGAATGTAATGTCGAAACTCGCACTTATGCTGCTGTCCATGAACCCTGGCCGCACAGCAAACAAGCAATGGTAGGATTCATTTTGGATGTGATTGAAATGACTATCATGAAGTGGAGGTGAGAATGACAGAAAGCTGAGAAGAACTACTACCCGAAGTACCAAAAACATATGTGCAAGCTCGTTCGTATCTCAATCCTTCTTTTGCTCACATCTCTGATCTTCCTAGCTTTTCGAGGATCTTGCTTCATGGTGAGGCAAGCTGAAAAAGGTGGCAGCCAGCACGGTTTGTGCGCATTATGATATTTTCCCTCCTTAGGGTAGTCGGCTCTTGAAGACTGAAATACATCGACATGTGAAAGATGCTGCTGAACAGTTGATCAAGCAATCAATGTTTGCACACAATGGCAAAGATGCTGATGTACGTATTGATTTACAAATTGAATGCAGTGAGCTGTACTTAGTTGTCACAGGGCCATTCTAACAATTTTGGACATCCCGCAATATGTGAATAACTCCATGTTTTTTTATTCAGCCATGAGAACGGCATTGGTAACCTCCACCCTACCGAGTTTGGGAGACACATCCCAAATAAGACGCTTACACTGGCAGTCACTGTGGTGAGTCTTAGCCTGAGTATACAAGTTCTCACACTAACATATTCCAAAGATTCCTTGCATCTTTGATGGGTACTGGATGCATGGCAAGGCCAAGTTTCTGTACTTCAGCCGAGATAGCTATTATTCTAAGTAGAAAAAATATAATGACCTCATATCACAGCTGGAGGAGAACAGGCTACACAGCCAGAAGCTTGATGGGATGTGCTGCGAGATTGCATCTACTGGCATGTAAGTCCTCAGCCTGAGCTATTGGATGTTCAATTGTACAATGTTTATGCCATGGATCAGTGCAGGTAGTGGACTAGAGGTATTGGATCAGATGGGGATATGAGAAATGATGAGGATTATGCTGTTAATGTTGACTAATATATATTACATGTTGGTTTTGGTTTGATATGTTCTTTTGAGCAACTTAGTGGAGTTGTGTTGGATACATCCATGTGAGACTCGGACACTGCTCAAATAGAAGACTGTAATATTCTGTCATCCTCATTCATCCCATCAAAGTCTACCAACCACAACAATACAATTAGAGTCTGTCATGTTTGAGAATACTATCATAACCTGTCAGTCACTCAAATGGTATGATGTAGTATGATTGTTACAGAAATTATGACATACTATGGTTACTGTTGGTATATATGACATGTTTATAAAGCCAATCATTTTTGACAATACAATGAGACACAGTCATGTTTGAGAATACAATCACAACTTGTCAGTTACTCTATGATAGTACTATGGCAATCTATGAAACTTCTGTGTAGTTAGACCCTTACTATGGAACTATGGAATTGTCCAGTAGTGGACACTACTGGACAGCTACTTCTGAGTTTGCTGATGACCCCTGCAACTTAGAATGACCCTCAATCTGTCTCAAAAATGTATTCCACTTGCAGATATCACCTTGCTGCTCCACTATGGCACACCATCCTTTGTTCCAGCCCCCACTCAGTTCATCGCATTATTCAACAATCCTACAATTTCCCACCGGCGGGAACTTGATGAACATGCGCAATCAGTACATCTCCCTTTTACCACTCTCCCGGTTTTCCATCGAGTCAAATTCAGGGACGAAGAACTTGGTGGAAATGACACCGTGGACTTGATTCATGTCCAGCCACCTGTATATAGCAACACAGGTGTAGTCGTAACTCCAGCATGCTTCGACACAGTGCTTGTCAATGTACAGAACATTATATCACCATCAAAACAACTACACAGTAATTCTTTATCATCTCATGGAGATTCAAACTCAGGCTAATTGGAATGTTTGTAGATTTCCGTGTAGCTCAAGTAAAGGTTATCTTTACTATACCAACCAAAGATAAAGCTCTGTTGTTTTGGAGAGAGAGACCACTGCCTGACCATCTCACTTACGTCGAGTGGTTTACAAAGTTTGCTCCCACACCGGAACCAGGGACAAGGATGTACCGAGTATGCAAGGCAGTTTGGAATGGCGAGTGTGCCTCGTTTGTGGTTTCTGTTCAGTTCTTTAGTCATAGGTACACCTTTTGCCAAAATAGGGTAGGAGTGTTCCACTCGAGTGAACAAGTGAGAACATTCTTGATATGTGTCTGAGTTTTCTCTTAAACTCTTTCAAAGATGTTTCTACCTACTTCAATGTACACTAGTAATTATATTTCATATGTGTTTGAGTTCAAAGATGTATTTACATTAATGAATGCTGTGTATATTTGTTGACCTGATAAATTGCAATAAATTGCAAGCAAAATGAACTAATTGCAACAATATTCTCAAGGGGGAGCATCTGGGTTGATGATGTGTAGTAAATTGCCATAAATTGCAAGCAAAATGAACTAATTGCAACAATATTCTCAAGGGGGAGCATCTGGGTTGATAATGTGCAGTAAATTGCCATAAATTGCAAGCAAAATGAACTAATGTCAAGGATATTATCAAGGGGGTACTTCACATTGACAACTAATAGTAGATAATCTACACAAAATACTGAAAATAACAAGATTAGTTGAAAATATCAGATAAAAAGTGGTATTTGGTATAATTATCTGGGTGAGGTTTTCCCTGATGATGAAGACAAGGTCAATGAAGACAAAGACAAGAACGAGACATCAGATGATGACCTGTCATCGTCCTGGCAAGTTATCCCTACCCCCATCCTCATTTTCAACTCCCATCTATTCCCCCTGTCCTCTCACTCCAGTGTGCAGAAGTGACCACATGCGCATTGTGTAGTCACTCTTGCATGCTGCCCATTGCTTTCACCCATCAACGCTTCAACTCCCATTCCCCTCAAGTTACTTGACGACGGCCTCACTCAACTTTGTCCGTGCTCTCCCTACTGTCCCAATCATTGCCCATACCCTGGTCACCATCCATGTCCCAAACATGGCGACAGCAATGTTGTCATCCTTATGCCAGCATTACCCTCATCAGCATACAGGAATGTCTGCAGAATGCACATGATTGTGTGCATTCTGCAGTCATTCCTCCACACAGCCCTGGCAGTGCTCGGTGTCGCCACCACTATTCATAGCATACCCACATCCGTACCACCATGACACCCACATTGTCGTGGCCCTTGTCAGCGTGCAGGAGCAGCCACACAATGACAACCCTGCAGAGTCATAAGTAATCCTACTAGTATTGTATCCACCCAAAGGCTGGCACTCCAAGTTATTGCGGCATCAAATCCGAGTCGTCACAGATGACCTACTTACCGGCATTTATTTGCCCCTATGCTCACACACTGACCTCCTTTCGACCTTTTATCTTTCTGATGTTTACTATGACTCGGATAACTCAACTTAGTAGTATATAATGATCAAATGACTTGAATCTTCTCTGACATACTATGAGGCACAAATATCAGTGGAAACCCTGCCAAACTTGAAGGTAGTATGCATCATTGAAGTTAATGACAATATTTGTGTTTACTTATTATGAAAGGCTGAGCCAATCTGGAAGCAGTCTGGTTCTACTAAGTAATAGTCTGACAATAGTTTGTTCCACTCTCACTCTGGGATTACTATCATCATCTATGATACTATGAATGCTATGAAACATCTATAAAAACACTATGGTGACTATGCAGTCTATGCTGAAAACCTGACTTTGCTGATGCATAAGTGTTATAATGCACTTTCCCGGAGTGTCTCTACATTGAGGCAGCCTGAGCATAACAGGTGCCTTTCTCTTCTGGTGGGAGGATGGTCCTTCACCTTTCATCGAGGGTATTGATCCTCTCCAGTTATCTACCTCTTGTGTGGCTTCTGGTGCAGGCGTTGACTTGGCCTGAGGCAGGGTAACTTTGCCTTGTTCGGTAAGGGGGCTCAGAGTTCCCTCCACAAGTTGGCTTCATACTTTTTCTTGAGTGGAATGCTCACTTTGCTCAGTGGCTTCAGAGCTTCCAAATTCTCCTGGTATGTGTTTGTCCAGCTCATTGGGCCCCTCGGGTTGAGGATTGTCTTTTTTCTTTTGGCAAGATCACCTTGATGACCAACAAGCTAGCTCGTTGATTGTGGGTATACTTGTGCTCTTGGGCAGTTGATCCATGCTGGCGTGGGTGTGACTATGAGTCTGAGTTCTACTCATTCTGGAATAGTGACAGTGTTGTCAAAAAAGTGTAAGTCTTGTATACTGATTACCATGTTGCTCACGCATAACAGACAGGTCAAGCCTACTATTGAGATGAGTAAAGTACAAGGTAAAAGTATAAGGGTTGTCCTACTGACGACCCTCTTATTTAAATAGTGTAGGTAAGTTGAAATTGTATTTAGACCAAATGTGATTGTGATGCATGTGATCCTATCGATCACATGTGTTGTTACAAGTATAACATAACATACTCGAAGGGGCATAGCCCCTGAGCGTCTGGCTGAGTCCTTACAGGTCCAGTCTTCCCTGGTTTGAGTTACACTTGGTCTTGGTCTTTTTGTTTGGGAAAAATAAACAAAACTCCCAAAAAGACTGGTTGTGACTGGTCCTTTTGGCAGACATATTATACTCCATATTTGGTAATATATCGATGCATGTTTCCTGATTTCTGCATATTTTTACAATTTTGTCTGAGTGAGTTGTGATATTTCTTGTAAAAGTACCTTCTTCCATGACATACTACTTGAAATTGACTGTATCTTTACCGTATGTGGACGGAATGTCGTTATTAATAGCAGAAATGAAAGACAGGAACCTCGGCTAAACTCGGTACAGCCACCACTAAGCCCCAATCCAATGCTATTCTATCTCCTGACATGGGTTTTCAATGTCAATCTTAACCAAAATAACATGTAATCTTAAAATGGTTATATCATCTCGACCGCGTGTGAACCAAGTTACATGAAAAAGATATGGGCCAGACACCCTGAGTGTCTAGTATTTCTCAGTATATTGGTCTTTCAAAAAAACTGAAGGACCGGTTTTTTTGGTTTTGGTCCAGTCTTTTCTAAATCAGGAAATTCCTAGGACTAGTTGCAGTCTCGTCTTTCCAAAAAGGCAAAAAGACCAGACCAGACCAGACTTGTAAATACTAAACATCATGAGTGTGGTACAAAATGATCGATGTGTGGAGTGTTGAAGAGGATCAAACTTTTTGACACAATCGTGGCCAGCATCACAGAGGTAAATACTTTATTGTTCAATCACAATGTTGTGTGATCTCATGGCAAGACAAATTTACCCATATGTATTGGTTGCTTGGTCTGTTATATTGTTATATCTGCTGTGAGTGGCAGTTGTGCATTGGATTTTATTATTTGACTGTTGACTAATTGTTCATCATATTAGTATATTACACCCAGGTAATAGTGGACCAGAAGAACTGTGATGAGCAAATCATTCACCCAGAAACCACCATAACTTAGAGGGATGTCTTCAATTTTGTCAATGATGCCAAACCTCTGAAGACCATCAAGTTTCTGTCAAGTGTGTGTTATTTATCTCAAATACATCAAGCAAAAGAACTTTTGTTAGTGGTCATCAAACCCATGATTCTTCAAGTTATCTCTGCTGATTTCCATAACCAGGGATTCAACTGGCAAAAAAACACTATCTCTGATATAGATGCAAAGATCATGGAATTCAAGTTTAAGGTAAGCTGAAAAACTCGGAACTCAAGACCACATTCCTAGAAGATGCAAACTGGAGTTACTGTCATCTGTATGCTGAATACCATAGAGTATATTTATTATTGGTATACATAATTCCTTCAAACTAGTGTTCATGGACATGGAATATAGTGGAATTTGTTGAGCTGAGTGACATGCTATATACAATTGGTGCTAGATATGTGTGGGAAAAAATATGCTTGCCTGGTAAATACGAATCCTTGCTCTGCAACATTTGCAATATCACCAGACCAGGGTGCCCCACAGGCCCGGGTGTGCTTGCTCACTAGTGTGACTGGGTCAAGCAACTTGAAGTCTGCACTATACAATAGCTCATTCGATCACATGGCTGCATGACAGGCTGGAGCAACTAGGCTCATCCAACATATTGCTTCTGCTACACTGATGTCGCAAGGTGGAACCCCCAGAACCTATTCAGTACAATCACATGTGACTCAGACCTTAGGCTGTCTGATCATGATCTGTAATACAAATCTGCTCTTTGGGGGATCATGAAAGAAAAGTGAATGCTTTACATGCAGCATGTCCATCTCACTGGATGAGCAGATTGAGTGCCTCATTGTTGAATGTAGTAAACATTTTCACTCCATTGAACTGTTGGTGGTTGTTATTGACACTCTGGATGAAAGTGGTAGCCTAGCTAATCATGGGCAACTGCTAGAAGCCATATCTAAGTGAATTTCTGACAACACACTCCCAGCCAACCTTCAAGTTTGCTTCTTCATTACTTCTTGATTCAAGAGTGACAACCTTGATGCATTTGGGAGTGGTTTAGATTTTGTCCATAAGCAAATGGGAGACATCTCAGAGGAAGATGTAGATGAGGACATCCAAAGTTCATACTACACCATTCACTCAATTGGCACACTGAGCTAGAGGCTAGCTGGCCTGACCAGGTCACTGTCATGACTCTACATATCCATATCCAGTCAAACCCCTAAGAAAGTCCCCTAAGATGAACCCCTAAAACCATCTTCACAATACGTCATACTTTATGACATGTGACATCCTTACAAAGCAAAGTCTAAAATATGCTGATGTCATACTTTATGACATACACTTAGTTATTCTAGTCACAACCCTTGACCACATATGTCATACCCTATAGCATAGAATGTTGTAGAATATCATAGAACCGTATGGAACATTCTCGAATCCTTATGTAAGTCTAGTAGTTAGTGGTATATATAGTAGTCTATGTATAGTTTGTATTTCCTTAGTCTTGGTATTCTCATTTACTTGCATTCTTGTGCGAGTCATCTTTGAGTCTGTTAGTCTGATCCCAACAGTCACCAAGTGTGGTGTCAATTGCTTGTCAACCATTCACAGCATCTCTTTCAATGGGCTTTGACAGGCTGCATGTAGATTTATCCAAGAAGAGGGTGCAATTGGAGTCAGCTGCTTGAATTGGATGAAGATCCATCTAGGACATGTCACAAAGTACTAGTGGAGATACAATGATCCACCTGGATACACTATGTTTTCAAAAGATACAGCATGAGCTATCGCAGGTGAACAATCTCAATGGGAATTGGGTGAGTAGCCACATTAAATGATAATACTGAGGTCGTGTCCAGTAGTGCAATCTTTTCAACATTTCACTTCGCCTATGCTATATTTGGCTGTGTGAACTTGTGTGCCTGCTTATTCAGTTGCTTAAAAGAAGTCCACACACAAGATTCAGGGTCTCCCACCCCTGAATCCATGGATATCAAAGCTCAGGCTATGCTGCGCCATCACGAGCGATGCAACGTCATTCTTGCAATGATTGTATGTCAAGCAGCTTATTATTATCAACTACTTTTTATGTCCCACACTGAAAAAATCCTCCACCACATCTCCATCCTGACTGGCGAGGCATGGGTGCTCAAGCTTCTCAATGGTGACGAAGATTGGATCAAGATCTGTTTGGGGGTCAAGCTCGAGGTGTTTGAGGCACTTGTAGAGATACTTGTCGAGCAGGGATTCAAGCAATCGCATCATGGAATCTCAGTGGACCAGCAACTTGCAATATTCCTGTATACCTGTGTGACCGGCTTGGGTTCACATCAGGTCACTGAAAGATTCCAACACTCACCAACAATAATAAACAGGTATGTTGAAAGTTGGGTGTCTTGATCATATAACAAGACGGTGAACGTACAAATCCCCAGGTACTTCCTCAAACAGCTCGAATTCTTTTCATCAGCCCCATTCTACACACGATACGTCAATTTTCCAACTGCAGATACCCTGATTTCACTGAAGATAACGGGCGATCCATGGTTCGGACGCTTCTCAGACTGTATCACAGCGATAGACAGAACACACATTCGTGTGTTCATGCCGATCAAAGAACATCCCAACATGAGGAACTGAAAGAGATATTTGTTGCAAAACTGTTTGTTTGCATGCGACTTTGATCTTGTATTCATGTATGCAATGACTGGTTGGGATGGTGCAAGCGCAGATGCAACATTATGGCACAGTGCACACCAGAACGATCTCCGAATGCTGCAAGGCAAATACCTTCTTGCTGATGCTGGGTTTGGTGGGTCAGACACGCTTCTGGTTCCCTACAGAGGCACTCACTACCACTTAAAAGAGTGGCATCAAGCAAACCTTCAGTTAGTTCTTGCTTTCGATGAGGAAATAACAATATTCACCATGACCTATCAATTCTAGGCTGAAGAATAAGAGGAACTATTTAATCTTCGCCACCCCAGACTTCACAATGTGATTGAATGGGCATTTGGAGTGGTAAAGCATCAGTGGAGGATACTCACAATTCCTGCTGAATACGATCTGGATACACAAGCATGCATTCCGGCGGCATTTTGTGCTATTCACAATTTTATTCAAGATTTTGATCCAGAAGTTTTCTTTGCACCAGAATTTCACGCTTACCATTTGGAGCAAGCTGCTGAGGATGATGAAGCAACAGTACTCAGGGTACTTGGAGAGGGACTGCCTGATGGAGCTGAGAGGCATCAAGCATTGGATTGCCAAGATCGGATTTCCAAGGTGATGTGGGCAGATTATCACCGCGAGGCAATGGAATGAGCACGGTAGGTACCAAACTAGATTCACTAGTACAATGTTAGTACGTACTGCAATGCCTTTTGTATCAGAAACCTGGTGGGACCCAGTTGTGTCAGCATAGCCTAGTAGAGGCACCATCTTGAAACAGCAATAACGTGCAATGTACATGCCGGTGATTACACAATGAACGACTTCTAGTACTTACTTGATCTGTGCCCTCTTCACCCTAGCTGCCCAGATCTCATTCAACACTTCTTTGATCCAAAAGTCATGTGATTCTTGATTGAACTTGATAACAAACCAGACATTGTTGATGTTCACCGAATTCTGCATGTAAGCAGATATGGCATTGATTTGATCCAGAGGGAGGGAGAGAGATACAAGAATATCGCCAGCTTGATCGATGATGCCAGAATTCTGAGTCATGACAGTCAAGTTCAAGTTACTAGAACCAGCCACCGCTGCCTGAGTCACAGTAGTAGGCTGAGGAACCATTATGGTTGGAGGTTTTTGATCACGTTCTTCGAGCATTGCTTCCAGCACAGTCACGAGCCATCTCATGGCATCACTTCCATCCACTTGCACCTGAGCTGTGACAGACAAAGGGCGGGAGCACTTGTGATTGTCAGACATGGCACTAGTCGAGTCCACACCACTGGCTTTGTGCTTGCCGTGACTAACACTTGTGACAGCAGCCGATGAAGTTGACGGGAAGGGCTGTGACAGGTATGTAGATGGTATGGAGGGCTTCGTGATATTGGGATCGGCGCCAGTTGGGTTAGGTGTGGTGTCATCCATGACAACATCGTCTTCTGGCAAGCTGCGATTGATCATGACATTGGTCACAGTGGAGGTGGTGGGGGCCGACTCAGAGGGTGTTACAACTGGCCTGGGTAAGGTCAGAAGTAGACTCGAAGGATGAAGGACTAGAGGCTAAGAGGAGCTCGTTGTGTTCATATCGAACAACAGGAGTTTGAGAATTACTAAGAGACAAGGGAGTACACACTCAGAGGACTAGAGAGATGAAGGGACTCGGAGGGTGGGCAAAGAGCAAGTGTATATCGAGTAGCTCTAGCTTGGGGATTACAGACGAGGAGAGAAGTCCTTAAGTACTACGAGATGGAAGGCGATGGAATCGCATGGAAAGTCTGTGTCATCCGTAGTATGGATGAGTAAGAAGCTGCAGATGGCTGTGAATACAGTAAGCAAGAAGGAGATAAGAAATAAGCAATGGTAAGCAAGTATGAGTAATACACAGTAAGGAATGAGTCAGAGAAGCTGTGTACAACTAAAATACATGGAATAGATGATATAGAGGCAGAACATGTAAAAGAAAGAAAGAGAGCACAGGTAAAGGAAAAAGAGAAGGGTTGATCGTAACATTATCCCCTTTGTAGATTCAAAATCACCGATTTGAACATTAATAGTCAACAATGAACTCCCTTTCCCCATTGACGTTATCATAGGCTTCATCAGGCCAGGTGAGATCCTCGTCATTGTATTTGGTAGGATCTAGGAGGGAGTGCAAGGGACATGTCAGCAATGAGAGACAATTGCTTCTCTAGGGCGAAATGGTCTGGTTGGTCCCTGAGAAGAACAGGATGACCTAGAAGATCCTCTAGAAGTGGTGGTGGTGGAGGGGGAAGGAACAGGAGTACAACATCAGAGGGGACATTTGTTGACGAGATGGCCAGGAGCCCATTGGAGGCAAATCATGCACTGATATCTAGGGCAGTTGATCCTCCAGTGGCCAAGCTAGTAGCAGACAAAGCAGGCCCTGCGAAAGAACCTGTGATCACATCCTAGAGGGAGTGCTTGGCTTTGAACCTCAGCGATGTCTAAGGCTAAGACTTTGTCGTCATTCAGAGGAGAGGAGAAAGTGGACAGAGGAGAGGGAGGAGGAGAGGGAGGGGGAGCGCGATATGCAGGGTCCGTTCCTTCAAGGTGTTCTTCATCACTGTGAACTGACACAGAATGGAACATAGCTTCTTCCTTGTCTAAGGCATTGATTTCCACAGTTCCTAGAGGGGAAGAGGAAGCAGAGGGGGTTTGGGGAAGGGGAAGGGGAAGGGGAAGGGTACCCTCTAGGGAGACGGCTTTGACCTCTGCAGGGATATGAAGATGAAGAGGGGGATGAGGAAGACCTGGAGGAGAAGAGGGAGTAGGGATAGTGAGGGGAAGGGAATAGATTGTCATTTCAGCCAGAAACCAATCAAGGTTGATGACAAAGTCCAATATCCCGAGTTGGAAGAGGGCAGTGAGAAGGTGTTTTTCGATGGTGACTCTGGTGGAGGAGATCTGGGAGACCAAGAAGGTGGTATCTGCATTGGCAGAAGGGAGTAGTCCCAAGGCGATGGGACCAAGACAAGAAATGTGGATGAAAGCGAGGTAGGTAGAGTAAAGGGGGGAGTCGACATTGGTATGGTGGAAGACAGGGTTGCAAAAGCAGGCATTCTGTAGATACATCCTGAGTTTTAGAAGATCCTCAGTAGTGGGATCATCAGTTCTAGTTTTAAAGGCGGAGTGGAGAACATCCACTGCAATGATCTCATGGACTTCTGAGGAGGAGGGGAGACGAGGGGAGTTAAGGTGCCAGAAGACGGTGGGATCATTGGCGAGACTTGGAGCCTGGGTGAGGGAAGGGGAAGTAGGGGGTTCAAGATCGTCAATTCCCAGAGGAGTTCCACTAAGAGGGCTAGGGAGACGACTTCAAGCCATAGTATGGATAGAAGAAGGAGAACAAGTCGATGGAGGTGGGAGTGAAAGAGAAAGGGTAGATATAGTAGAAAGTGTTTCGGAAGGGACATAGGAAGACATAGAGGTATTTGTGAGAGGGGAATGGAAGTTAAGATGAGGAGTTTCTGAGAGAGAAGACGGTGGGGTGAAGCTTTTTATAAGCGAGTAGAGCGGACTTGGCATGTTTCAATTCCCGCTCGGAGATCCACGTATCTTCTTTGGCTGTGTGCCCTTTCCATCAGATCAGGTACATGCGGTTGTTAGGCGGACCTCTGTGGCATATGATCCGGAGTATTTCATATTCTTCTTTACCTTCTATAAGGTCCGGTGGTGGAGCAGGGAAGTTTGGACCGTAGATGAGGTTTTCGCGATAGGGAGATAAGAGAGAAGCATGGAATACGTTGTGAATGCTCCATGTTTTAGGGAGGCATAAGCGGTAAGTGATCGGAGATAGGACTTGAGTGATGGTGAACGGTCCTTCTCTTTTCAAAGTAAACTTCCGAGAAGTGAGGTTATGTTTGTTACAGCTGGCCCGGATAGGGTCAGATGTAGACTTGGAGGGCAAAGGCTAAGACAAAGGATTGGCCAAGCAAGCATAATGCTTGGCGAGACCCAAAGACTAAGTGTACTTATCGAGGAGGAGCTCACGAAGAGTCATGTCACTCGAGGACTAAAGACTAAGGATACACCCAAGAGGGCAGAGGATCGAAGGGCCTGAGGAAGAAAGGGACTCAAAGGTGGGCTGAGAACTGGGTGATATTCCAAGTAGCTCTAGCTTAGGGTTTACAATCAACAAGACAGTCCTTAAGTACTAATGAGATGGAATGCAATGGAATCGCAAGGAAGGGACGCATCATCCGCAGTATGGATGAGTAAGAAGCTGTGGAGGAGTAATCATATATAACAGATGGATGATAAAGCAAAGGCGTCATCATGAGTCAGAAGGTCTAGACAGAGATAGGAAGAGATCGGAGTAGAGATACGGAAATGTTGGACCATCAGTGACGTGGAAAGAGACACAAAGTTGCTCGAGGTCTATGATACAAAGTGAAGACAAAGTAAAGGCGATAAGCGAGGCAGAAAGAGAGAAAGAAAAGACATAGTGAGAGTTCAGGAGACAATCGTAACATTACCCCCCTTGTAGCCTTGGAGTCACCGACCCAAGCTCTAGTAATCAATTCCTGTCCAAGGGTGTTCATCGCACATGTTGGCATCCGCTCCGCCATTGTAGACATCCTCTTGATCATAGTCATAGTCTGGGGAAGGAGGACGACCGATGAGGGGAGGATGAATAGGATGAGGGCGAGCAAAATGAGATGAGGTAGATCCTTGAGGAGGACAAAAAGGCCTGGTGCGACCTCGGCCAGATTGCGCGGATCAATAGGAGGAGTGGGAGGATGATGTGGACACGGAGGAGGTAGAGGAGGAAGGGTGTGAGGGGCGACGTCTGAGGGGACAAGCTCCTTGAGAATGTCCAGGGGCAGTTCGAAGGCAGAGTGGACATTTGTAGTGGAGACAGTCGATGCGGATGTGGCTAAGACGTCTGCATGTGAAGCAGGCCTTGTGGTAAAACCGATGAGATCGATCAACCGGAAGATCGAGTTCCCTATCAAGCCTAGCCTCAGCCAAATTCAAAGCGGCAATCTCTCGAGCGGTTGGAGAGAGGGAGGATGCAGAAGGGGTTGAGGCGACGGATGGAGAAGGAGGAGGGGACTGGTAAGCGAGATCAATACCCTCTAAGTATTTGTCATCATCACTAGTCACAGGGACTGAGTTGTGAACTGCTTCGATGGCTTCGACCGCTGCCTTGATTTCCTCAGATCCAAGAGGGGATTCAAGTGGAGGTGGTGAGGGGACGAAAGGTATTTCGACCGGAAAGGGAAGGATCACCTGCGGGCTGACCGCTTCTATTTCAGCAGGGATGCGGACATGGAGGAGAGGGTGAGAGAGGCCGGGTAGGGAAGAGGGGATAGTAAGGGGAGTCGAATAGACTGTCATCTCAGCCAGAAATTGATCTAGGTTGGCAACGAACTCAGTCATTCCAAATTGATGCATGGCAGAGAGAAGGTGTTCAGCGACTGCCTTCTGAACGAGAGTAACCTGGAAGGAAAGAAATGTGGAGTGGAAATCGGGAGAGTTCCATAGATTCGAGGCGATGCCTTCGAGGCAGGAAGTATGAATATAGGTGTTATACAAGGAATGGAGAGGGGAGTCGACATTGGCATCGGCATAGATGTCCTTGGTGTAGCGAGCATCATGTAGGTAGAGACAAAGCTTATTCAGAGCTTCGGAGGAGGCGTCGTCTGATCTTAGCTTACTGGCATAGAGGGGAACGTCAACAGCCTGTATATGGTACACATTAGAGCAAGCTGGGAGGGGAGGAGAGTTGGTATGCCAGGGGATAGCGGGTTCGTTGTCTAGACCCTGGGTGGTGGGAGAAGACAGAGGGGATTTGAGATCATCCGGACCCAGAGGTTTTCCACTGAGAGGGCTAGGGAGACGACCTTGAGCCAAAGGACTGGTAGGAGAAGGAGAATTACGTAGAGAAGGAGGTGGGCAAAGAGAAATGGAAGATATGGAAGAAATAGAATCAGAGGGAACATAGCTAGACATTTTTGAGAGATGGTGAGGAGACGGTGTTGGTTTAAGACGAAGGTTTTGTTTTAGGGAATGCGATAGGATGGGCTTTTTTATAGGTGAGGAGGACTGTTTTGGCATGTTTTAGTTCTCGTTCTGGGATCCAGGTGTCTTCTTCGGCTGTGTATCCTTTCCATTGGATCAGATAAAGACGGTTGTTAAGGGGACCCCTGTGACGCAAGATTTGCAGTATTTCAAATTCTTCTTTGCCTTCAATAAGATCAGGTGGTGGGGCAGGGAAGTTCGGACCATGTACGGGGTTTTCGCAATAGGGTGATAAGAGGGAGGTGTGGAACACGTTGTGGATGCTCCATGTTTTGGGGAGGAGTAGCTGATAGGTGATGGGGGATAGGACCTGAGTGATGGTAAAAGGTCCTTCTCGTTTCAGAGCAAACTTTCTGGAGGTGAGATCTTGTTTGAGGTTTTTGGCCTTGAGCCAGACCTTGTCTCCCTTGGAGAATGGAACGAATTCTCTGCCATTTCTAGCAGACATAACTTGTCGAGCAAGCTCATGTGTGGCGAGGGCTTCGTCTCAGGCAGCAGAAAGGATTTTGAGTTGGGATTCAATCGCAGCATCAGGGGAGTGGGAATGGAAAGATAATCCTATATAATCACCAAAAGGGTATGTATAATGGATTATCATTCTATCCCTGCTCCCCTGATGAGGGTGGTTGGTTTTGGTGATGACGGTAGAGAGGGGACGGGGTTCGAATCCCATCATGAGGCAGAAGGGGGATTTCCCGGTTACAGAATGGGGGCGATGATTGTAAGCGAACTCCGCTTGAGTGATCAGATCAGACCATATGGTGGGGTTATCTCCACAAAGGATCTGAAGGTAGGACTCGACTTCCTGGTTGACATGTTTGGTTTCTCCATCAGTCTGAGGGTGATAAGTGGTAGACAAAGAGAGGTTGTATCCGAGGACTTTTTGGAGTTCTCTAGCAAAGGAGGAGGTAAACTGTGGGCCTCAATCAGATATGATTTTATCGTATAATCCGAAGTGCTTGTAGACTTTGTGGACAAAAAGAGTGGCTATCCCTTTGGCGGTGATGGTTTTCTTGGTAGGACAGAGAATCACCCCCTTTGTAAGCCCGTGGTCGACCACGACCAATAAGGAGTCAAATCCGGAGGAAGAGGGAAGGTCGGTGATAAGATCGTAGGAGATCTGTTGGAAGGGACGGGAGGAGAAGGACTTAATCGGGGTGAGGGGAGGGACAGTGGGGTGAGTGTTCGCTTTGCATTGCTAGCAAAGGGAACATCCTTCGATGTATTTACGAACAAAGTGCGCAAGACCTGGCCACCAATACTCAGTGGCGACGAGCTGGCAGGTTTTAAGATAACCTGGATGGCCGGCAGAGAGATGGTCATGAGAACAAGCGACGATGTCGCAGCAAAGAGAACCAGAGTCAGGGATATAGACTCGATTCTGGTAGGTAAGGAGACCCCCATTGACCTGCCAATCAGAGAGGCAAGAGCGGAAGGTAGGGGAGATAGTGCCATCGAGGGCCTGGAGGGCATTGCGGACGAGGATATCATCACCGGAGGTGGAGGAAATAAGATTACGGAGGGTGGTATCAATGACGCGGACGAAGAGAGATGGGGGGAGGAGGGTCACATCTTCATTATCTGGGGAGATGGAGAGTTTATCCGGTCAGCGAGAAAGGGCATCTGGCCTGGCGAGTGCAGATCCTGGGACATGAGTGATTTTAAGATCAAAATCGGCAAGGTCAAGAAGCCAGCGAGCCTGACAATGGTTCAAATGTTGGGGACTATGAAAGAAGGTGAGGTTCTTGTGATCTGTAAAGATCTGGACTGGGAAAGGGGATCTGCAAAGGTATTGGCGCCAGACTTTAAGGGCGCGGATGACGGCGAGTAGTTCACAATCATAGATGTCATAGTTGCATTCCGCAGGGATGAAGGATTGGGAAAGGTAGGAGCATGGATGCCAATCACCGTTGGAGTCAGTTTGGAGAAGGATTGCTCCAGTGGCATTGCGAGAAGCATCGGTGGCGATGGCAAACGGGGCGGAGAGATCGGGAAGGCGGAGGACTGGTTTGGAAAGAAAGGATTGCTTAAGGCAGTCAAAGAATGATTGACAAGCGGTGGACCAGTCCCATGGTTTGTTCTTCTTAGTGAGATCGATGAGGGGGTGGGCAATGTCGAAGTAATGATCAATGAAGTGACGGTAGAAATTGGCAAATCTAGTTTGACGGGGTCCATGGCAAGAGTTCCAGGTTTGACGATCATCCAGAGGTATTCTACCTCGGCCGTGGCAAAGTTACACTTCTCGAGACAAAGATGGAGGTCCAACTCCATCATGCATTGGAGGACATGTCTGGTATGTTCGGAATGGGTGGCGTCATCAGGGGAGAAGATCAGGAGATCGTCCATGTAGATTATGAGCCATCCTTTGGTGATCATGTCGCGGAAAGAGTCATTCATGAATCACTGAAAGGTGGAGGGGGAGTTGTTCATGCTGAAAAACATGACCGTAGGTTCGAAGAGGCCTTTATGAGTAATGAATGCGCCCTTCCATTGATCTCCGTCTTTGATACGGACGTTGTTGTAGCCCCATCGAACATCGAATTTGGTGAAGACCTTAGCTCCTTTGAGTTTATCGATGAGATCAGAGACAAGGGGGAGAGGGTAGGTGTCGTGAGTAGTGTGGGAGTTTAGGTATCGGTAGTCCTGACAGGGGCGAAGTTTACCATCTTTTTTCTTTACGAAGAAGAATGAAGAGGCTTGGGGAGACTTTGAGGGTCAAATCTTTCCACTACAAAGGTTTTCTTCCAGGAAGGCTTCTGTGGTCTTCTGTTTGTCAGGTGAGAGGGGGTATACCTTTCCTATTTTGGGGACAAAGGTATCGTCGAGGTTTATTGCATGATCATAGGGACGAGAGGGTAGAAGGCGCGAGGAAGCTTCTTCGGAGAAGACAGATGAGAAAGCAGCGTATTCTGGAGGAAGGGTGGCTTTGGGTTTGGATTTATCCGTTTCAATGGCTAGGTTGGTAGCAGTGGTAAGATGAGCGACTAGGGGGGATCCTTTAGGAATAAAACGAGAGCCGTATCTCATTACTTGACAAAGAACCCTGTTGACGGTGGCTCGGTCGAGGAATTGGGATTCGGTCTTGAACCCGAGGAAGCGATAAAGTTTCTTGTCGTGAGTAGGGTGGACTTCAACATGGCGGGGTGGTTTAGTCATGGGAGGATCTCTAGGGGTTACCTTTGGGAAGTGGGCGTTGTGTCATTCGAGATCAGCGATGTGTAGGTGGTATAAATCCGTGGATTGGTCTACGGATTCTGGAATGGTGAGAGTCTGTCTGTCCCAGTCGATGGTGGGGTTAGCGTTCCTAAGCCAGGGAAGACCTAGGATGACGTTCTCATTTCCGCAGTCCATGACATGGAAGGTGACTTTTTGGTTGACCTTTCCGATATCGACAAAGAGGGTGGTGGAAAAGAGGATATCTCCCTTTCGGTTGGTAGACTGATCAATATTGCGGACTCTGATGGGTATGGGGAGGCGATCTCGAGGGAGGTTGTGTTTTTGGACGAAGGCCCAGTCGATGCAGGAGATTTCTGCACCACTGTCAATGAGAGCAGAGGTGTCGATGACTTTAAGGGAGTGCAAGGGAGTTACTAGTGAGATGGGAATTTTCATTTCCTTGGACAAAGAGGATACTAGTACAGATGCACACGTAGCAGTAGGAGAACCTTGTGTCGAACGAGGTCTCCTTTTCAAAAATCCAGAGAGAAAGAGGCTTTTCCTACAACCTTGTCATCATCATCATCATCGTCGATCTCTTCTAGTTTGGGCAAGTCCTCTTCTTCGGCCTTAGTGACCTTCCTGGTGGTTCCTTTGAAAGAAGAGGAGTTGGTCAAGAATGTGGAGCACAAGGAAGCGTTGTGTCCCACCTTTCTGCAGCGAAGGCAGAGTCCCTGTTTGAAACATTGTTCTCTCTCCGCGGGGGTAAGTTTAGGAATGTGGATAGCGTCGACGTCCATGGCATTAGGGTCTTGTTCCTTGGTGGAGGTGGAGGTGGAGTGGGTAGGGGTGAAAGGGTTGACAAAGGAACGTCCTTTGTGCTGCTGGGAGGTGAGGAAGGCTCGACATTGTTGGTCGTTGATTCTCTGAGTGTAAGAGTACCATTTGGTGATCGTGGTGGGGACTTTCTCCATGAGGTAGATCTTCCCTGATAAGGAAGAAGGGATACCCGAGGAGAAGTAGTGGCAAAGGGTAGACTCGTCGGTCACTTTGGAAGTGGTGATGTTACTCTGGAATTGGGAAATGTATTGGGCGAGTGACATAGAGTACTTCCCAGGAGATTTCTCGATCATCCTCTAGGTAGTCAACTAAGCGAGGGCATTGGCTGTGGAGTTGGAGTGTTCGAAGCTCGCTTTGAACTTCTTGACAAAGTTCGCCCAGGTTTCTAAGCTAGTCTTCCTGGCGTCGATGAATTTGGTGGTATAGGTATCTGCCCAGGTAGCGGCGTTTCCAGATTTCATAAAAGAGAGGGCATAGCAGACTTTTCTATTGTCTGTGTTGTAGATCTCCTTGTTGATAAGCAGATACCTAGATATTGATCACAACCAGGGTAGAGCATTTTTATGATTGCCATCATAAGATTCTGGTGGAGAGATGCGGAGTTCAACGGGTCTGGATATGGTGGTAGAAGGTGATCGGGGTCTGGGTACTAAGATGGGACTCTGAGAAGTGAAGATGTTTCCACTAGGGGTGTAAGGGGAAGGGGAAGGGGAAGGGGGAGTGGGGGCTCGAGGGAGGACTAAGCTAGATGAGAGTTGGTGGGTGAGTTTTGTGTCGAGGGAAAGGGTTTCTTCCTGTTCTTCATTGGATAGAAGGGGAAGATCTAGGTCTGTCTCATCCTCGTCGCTGGAGCATTGAGGGGGGATGTCTGGGGAGTCTGGGACTGAGGTTTCTCCTCTCCAAGAAGAGGTGGACAAAGAGTGCTGATAGGACGAAGTGGCTAAAGGGTTTCTAGGGATGGTGGGGGTGTTCCGCTCCAGTCTTTGATAGGGTGTTCGAGATGTGATGGTGGGGGCGGTTCACAGTGATGGTGACCGCAGGGAAAAGCTAGAGCTTTTGTTACAGCTGGCCCAGATAGGGTCAGATGTAGACTTGAAGGGCAAAGGCTAAGACGAAGGATTGGCCAAGCAAGCGTAATGCTTGGCGAGACCCGAATGTGCGATTGAGTCTAAACGAGTAATGACTCAGCGACCACAGAAAGTGGAGAAATGCTTAGATTTGTACCTAAATGAGTAATGACTAGGTACAAATGAGTAAGCAATGATAACAAGATGAAACAATGTATTGTACCTCAGCGACCACAGAAAGTGGAGAAACGTTGAGGGAAAAGGCTGACGCAGGTGCTCGTATTTAACTAGAAAAGAGAGAGAGATAGCGGTGGGCCTAGATAGCGGCCGAACAGATAGCGGCAGGTAAAGATAGCGGCCGAATGACAAAAAGGAAAAGAAAGTCTAAATCTAACAAAGTCTAACACACCCCCTTCACAAGGCCGCTAGTCCGAGCCCCTGTGAAAGCCGCGTGTGATTGGGTCTGGGCAAAGGCTTTGTAAAGATATCAGCTACATTTTTGTGCGAGGGTAGCCAAACCAAACGGAAAGTTCCGGCATCGACGTGTTCGCGAATGAAATGATAGCGAATGTCGATGTGTTTGGAGCATTGGTGGAACTTGGCAGCTGTGGAGAGGGCAATGGCGCTGGTGTTGTCGAGGAAAATGGTGATGGGAGTCTGGAAGGGAATGGATAGTGCGGTGAAAAGCGACTTTAACCAAAGACCCTCCTGGACGGCATGAGTGACCGCCATATACTCCACCTCGGTGGACAACAATGCAACCGTGGCTTGTTTCTTCAACACATGCGAGAGGAGACCGCCTGCATAAAACCATGCATAGCCTGAGACGGAGCGACGATCCGGTTCATTCGCCCAACTCGCATCAGCATAACCGTGGAGCTCTGGGACCACAGCTTCTCCGCCATAGCAGATTCGGAGATTGATGGTGCCTGCCAGATAGCGCAGGATTCACTTCACAGCGGCGAAATTGTGGAGCGTGGGTTTGGCATTAAACTGCGCAAGAGAATTGACGATGTAAGCGATGTCGGGGCGGGAATTGACAGAGAGGTAGATGAGCTCACCAATCAGTTTGAGGTAGGAGGAACAGAGGTCAGGAACGTTGGGGAAAGAAACCGAAGGGTCTCTGAAGGGCGCTTTTGTGTCTGCGGGCAGGTGGACTGGGTTGCAATCAGACAGCCCATACTCCTGGAGCAAGAAACTGATATACTCTCCCTGATGCACCCATATCCGCCGAGTCGTTCTGTCCCGCTCGAACTGCACTCCGAGGTATTTTGACACTGGACCCAAGTCCTTGATCCCGAATCGTTCTGCAATTCTTGTCTTCACCCCCTCAAGGAATGGGCATGAGCTCGAAACACCCATGCCATCATCTACGTGCCAACCAATGAGGCAAACGACCTTCAAGCCAGAATCCGAATCCTCCTCGGAGACGTAGCAGAAGAGCGCATGATCAGACTCCAACCGGGTGAACCCAAGTTCCAACATTACAGAGCACACCTGCTCGTACCATTCAAGTGCGGACTGCTTCAGACCGTAGATGGAGCACAGCATACGCCAGACGAACATGCGGAAGTCGCCTCGCTCGAATCCTTTCGGTTGGCGCATGTATATTTCCTCTTTGAGAATTCCCCAGAGAAACGCGCGCTTCACATCGAAGGTGTCGACCTCCCAATCATTTTGGCAGGCGAGGGTGATAAGCAGTCGAATAGAGGTAGGCTTGATTACCAGGGCAAATGTGGCGCTGTAGTCGACGCCAGGGATTTGAGAAAACCCTTGCACGACAAGGCAAGCTTTGTAGATAGGGCCTCCTTTGTTGTCGTCTTTAAATTCAAGGACCCACCTGCAGCCAATTGCCTTGCGGCCTTCCGGTAGTTCAGCGACCTCATAAACATTCATATCTTCCATTGTCTGTAGCTTCGTCTTCATTGCGGCAAACCATTGCTCATGATCGGGCCGACCCATAGCCTCGTCATACATAGCTGGAGGAATGGACATGTCATAGTCGGGTGAGGATGGGTTTCGACGTCGATCACTCCTGATGGCTATGTGAGCCTGCTCTTCTATGACGTGTGCCTGTTCCTCAATGACGACTCCAGTTGCCAGGTCGGAATGTCCCCATTCTGTTCAATGGCGCGCAGAGAGTCGGTATGCTCCACACTCACCCCCTCCGACGAGTCAAATGCGGGCAACAAGGCTGCGCGTGCACGGACGTCGCGAAGCTCTGCCAGGCGAGCTTTGGCGGCAGCAAGGTCCTAGGCGACAGCGAGATCTCGGGTATAAGCCTTACCGACGGTGGTCAGATGACGAATGCGGCTGGAACGACGAGGCACCACTGGGGGTGAAGGAGAAGCAGGGGCGGAACCAGTAGGAACTAGAGGGGACGCAGGGGCTGTGACAGGCACGGACGAGACGGGATTCAGGGCAGGAATGGAGACTGGGGCCACAACAGCGGAGACAGGCAGGGTGGGCGCCGAGTCATCTTCCTCGTCGTCGTCCTCAGGGTCAAGAAGGGCTGGGAGTTCCTCGTCAAAAATAACATCACGCACGACAAAGAAGGAGCCATTCTCGGCATCACGAAGGCAATAGCCCTTCGTGCCATCAGGATAACCCAGAAAGATGGTGCGACGTGACTTCGGCCCGAGTTTGGACTGAAGCTCGATGGGAATGTGCGCCCAACAACGCGAACCGAAGATGCAGAGATGAGAAAGGTCAGGTTTGACACCATTGACCATCTCGTAGGGGGTTTTTCCAGGAGGCAGAGAGGCGGATTCCGTGCAGTTCCAGAGATAGGCGGCAGTAAGAACGGCCTCGCCCCAAAGCGTCAAAGGTAGGCCAGCAGCCTCGAGCATAGCAAGTGAGTGGCCTTCGAGTGTGCGCATTGCACGCTCCGCCTTCCCGTTCTGCTGGTGAGCATATGGAGCAGCAAGCTGTCGAGAGATACCTGCATCTGCCAGCGCTGTGGAGAAAGCAGAGCTGATGAATTCACCACCATTATAAGAACAGAAAACCTTAATGGTGCGTCCGGCATGGTTTTCCCAGAGAGCCCGAACCATTTTCCAGGCATCCAGTACTTGGTCCTTACTCGCGAGCAGCTGGACGCTAAGAAGATGGGAATAATCATCGAGAAAGATGACAAAGTAAAGTTTGCCGTGTGGGGTATGAACGGGGAACAGACCACAGAGATCGGAGTGGATGAGATCGAGCATATGCTGGGCGCGAGGCGACTTAGATGGGGGGTAGGGTTTGCAAGGATGCTTGGCTATGATGCACGCCTCACATTGCGATAGCGGTTTGGAATGGTCAATCTGCACGCCGGTAGCCACGAGAGGGAGACGCTTAACAAGCTCTCCACTGGGATGCCCGATTCTGGCATGCCACAAGTCGAGCGTTGCTGGGGCATGTGCCACTGCAGAGATCTCCTTTGTCAAAGACGGGGTCGAGGCGAGCACAGAGGGATGAAGGAACCGAAGATCGACATGACAGAGATTGTTGACGATAGGCAGGGTCCCCAGAGCTTCACCTTTGTAGGACAGTTGGCACACACCCACAGAACCTTAGAAAGCACAGTCCCAACCCTGTTGCAGCATCCGTCCGACGGAAAGGAGATTGACGAGTGTGCCAGGGGCATGGAGACAGTTGTAGAGCGTGACACGATACGTCTCACTCCCAAGGAGAAGCTCTGCAATGCAAGTGCCTCACCTGGTCGTCGACAACGACCCGTGGTTTGCAGTTTTAATGGCCGGGTTGTCTTCCTCCCTGAAGTCGACAAAGTATTCCCTGTTGATCATGAGATGCAAGGTACTACCAGAGTCCAGGAGCGTGGCAAGAGGAGTCGAAGGCGCAAGTTCAGCAATAGCTACGCAAGAGAGTTCGCGAGGCCGATCAGCGACACGGTCTAGGGTGGGTAGCGACGTGGTAGGGACAGCGGCCACAACAGCCACAGCGACCTCGGATTTCGAGCCCTTACTTCGAATCCAAGCCGGTGCTTTGGTCTCCATCCCTCCGCCGGGCCAATAGCAGTGTTCCAGATCATGATTTTCGGCTCACGGCAAACTAGCGCACAGTGTATTGGTGCATCTCACCCCCTTTGGGTTGTTGCAATGCATTTTGAGTCCGGTCTTGTACAAGTGCTACATTTGCGTATTCCGACCCCGGTCCTGCCAGTAACTGCCTACCAATGATAGCATTCGCTTTTTCCATAAATAGCTTGGCGATGTCGTCAAAAGTGAGAGGTGAGGAGGAGGAGGAAGTGGTGGAAGTGGTGGAAATAGTGGAAGAGGCCGGCGGACCACTAGATGCGCTGGCAGACGGATTGGGGGCTACTGACGGTGTGCTGACGGTGATGACTGCGACAGTTGTGGACGGGGTAGAAAGGCGACTCATGGTGAACTCCTTAAAGATTTGCCATTTGACGACCTCTGGGAGGCCTTGCAACAAGTCAAAGATGGCTTTGTCATTAGAATAGATGACTCCCATTTGAATGAACCGACGACGAGCATCTTCGAAAACACCAAGATACCGGGGTGCGTCATCGGCGTCCTTTAATTTCTCCGAATGAACGCTCGCACGTAGTTCATATTGGGAGAGCAGATCTTTTCGCTCGTAGCATTCGGATAGGGTGACCCATTGCTCCCGGGCCGTCTGAGTAGCTGATAGCTGATTATTGATGACCAGAGAAGTTTTGCGGTCGATGAGAGCTTTAGCTTGAGCATCTTTAGCCAACCAGTCCATGATAGCTTCTGTTTCGGTTGGAGTGATGGCTGATGGATCTTTGGGAATGGGTTCGGTGGATGCAAGTTCTGCGAGTTTTGATGCGTCTACTCCGCTGCTGCAGTGATTCCAAAGACGTTTGCCTTTAAGGGCTAACATCATTTGTTGAGACCACCGCGCATAGTTACTGGCGCCTGTCAGCTCGCAGATGTGGTCGTACTTTCCCATGGTTGTATTTAATGTTTAGAACTTCGCCGGTTTTGTGCTCTGCCTAGTCAGAGCACGGGGCTCATAACCTGTGCGATTGAGTCTAAATGAGTAATGACTCAGCGACCACAGAAAGTGGAGAAATGCTTAGATTTGTACCTAAACAAGTAATGACTAGGTACAAATGAGTAAGCGATGATAACAAGATGAAACAATGTATTGTACCTCAGCGACCACAGAAAGTGGAGAAACGCTGAGGGAAAAGGCTGACGCAGGCGCTCGTATTTAACTAGAAAAGAGAGAGAGATAGCGGCGGGCCTAGATAGCGGCCGAACAGATAGCGGCAGGTAAAGATAGCGGCCGAATGACAAAAAGAAAAAGAAAGTCTAAATCTAACAAAGTCTAACACCGAAGACTAAGTGTACTTATCGAGGAGGAGCTCACGAAGAGTCACGTCACTTGAGGACTAAGAACTAAGGACATACCCAAGAGGGAAGTGGACTGAGGACACATCCAAGAGGGCAGAGGATCAAAGGGACTGAGGGACGAAGGGACTCGAAGGTGGGCTGAGAACTGGGTGATATTCCAAGTAGCTCTAGTTTAGGGTTTACAATTGACAAGACAGTCCTTAAGTACTAATGAGATGGAATGCAATGGAATTGCAAGGAAGGGATGCGTCATCCGCAGTATGGATGAGTAAGAAGCTGTGGAGGAGTAATCATACATGACAGATGGATGATAAAGCAAAGGCATCATCATGAGTCAGAAGGTCTAGACAGAGATAGGAAAAGATCGGAGTGGAGATAGGGAAATGTCGGACCATCAGCGACGTGGAAAGAGACACAAAGTCGCTTGAGGTCTATGATACAAAGTGAAGACAAAGTAAAGGTGATAAGCAAGGCAGAAAGAGAGAGAGAAAAGACATAGTGAGAGTTCAGGAGACAATTGTAACAACATTTGAGGTTTTTTACTTCTAGCCATACTTTGTCTCCCTTGGAGAAAGGAGTGAAGCCTCGACTGTTTCTTGCTGCCATGACTTGGCGAGCGAGTTCATGAGCAGCAAGGGCTTCGTCTCAAGCGGCAGAGAGTGCTTTGAGGTGGGACTCTACGGCAGGGAGATTGGTGTCTGTGATAACAGTGGGAAGGGGGCAGGGTTTGAAGCCCATCATGAGAAAAAATGGAGATATGCCAGTTGTGGAATGAGGGCGGTGATTGTAGGTGAACTCTGGCGCTTGGGTGATTAGATTGGCCCATGAGGTGGGGTTATCTCCACAAAGGATCCGAAGATAGGTCTCGACTTCTTGGTTGGCTCGTTCGGTTTCTCCATCTGATTGTGGGTGGTACATGGTGGAGAGGGAGAGGTTGTATCCAAGAACCTTTCTGAGTTCTTTGGCGAAGGAGAACGCAAACTGGAGGCCTCGATCAGAGATGATTTTGTCATAAAGTCCGAACCGTTTGTAGACTTTGTGGAAGAAAATGGTTGCTATTCCTGCAGCGGTCACGGTTTTCTTGGTAGGATAGAATTATCCCCTTTGTAAGCCCGTGGTCGACCACGACCAATAAAGAATAAAACCCCAAGGAGGAGGGAAGGTCGGTAATAAGGTCACAAGAGATCTATTGGAAGGGATGGATGGAGGAGGATTTAATGGGGGTAAGAGGGGGAACGGTGGGATGGGTGTTCGCTTTGCATTGTTGGCAGAGGGAGCAGCCTTCAACATACTTTCAGACAAATTGGGCAAGGTGACCAGGCCACCAGTATTTGGCAGTGATGAGCTGGCGGGTTTTGAGGTAGCCAGGGTGGCCTGCGGAGGGGTGGTCATGCGCACGAGAGACAATATCATGACGGAGGGTGTGTTCATCGGGAATGTAGACTTAGTTCTGGTAGATGAGAAGGCCACCATCAGTCCGCCAGTTGGAAAGGCGAGAACAGAAGGCAGGGGGAATGGAGCCATTGAGGGCTTGAAGAGCGTTCTATACCAGGGTATCATTGCCAGAGGCTGAGGCAATGATGTCGCAGAGGGTGGTGTCGATGACATGGATGAAGAGGGAAAGAGGAAGTCAAGTGACTGCCTCGTTATCGACAGTGGATTGGGTGGTTAACTTGTCAGGGTGGCGGAATAGGGCATCAGGGCCCGCGAGGAGTTTACCAGGAACATGGGTGACTTTGAGGTCAAAGTCAACAAGGTCGAAAAGCCAATGAGCTTGTCGTCGGTTGAGGTTGCGGGGTTCGCGGAAGTAGATGAGGTTTTTATGGTCGGTGAAGACCTGAATGGGAAAAGGGGAGCCTCGGAGGTATTGTCACCAGGCTTTGAGAGCTCTGATGACAGCGAGGAGTTCCCAGTCATAGATATCATAGTTTTGTTCTGTGGGAATGAAGAATTGGGAGAGATAAGAACAGAGGTGCCAGTCACCATTAGAATCGGTTTGGAGGAGGATTGCACCAGAGGCATCTCAAGAGGCGTCAGTGGCAATGGCAAAAGGGGCAGAGAGGTCAGGGAGATGGAGGATGGGTTTGGAGAGGAATGATTGTTTTAGGTAATCGAAGGATAGTTGACAGGCAGGGGACCATTCCCAAGGTTTGTCTTTCTTGGTGAGATCGATGAGTGGCCGAGCGATGTCAGAGTAGTGGTTGATGAATCATTGGTAGAAGTTGGCAAATCCGAGAAAAGATCTGACATCTTTTACTTTAGCAGGTGTCGGCCAAGAGGCAATCCCATCAAGTTTCACTGGGTCCATGGCTAGGGTGCTGGGTTTGATAATCATCCCTAGGTATTCCACCTCAGCAGTGGCGAAGTTGCATTTTTCAAGACGGAGGTGGAGGTCCAGTTCTTCCATTCATTGGAGAACTCGCTTGGTATGTTCGGTGTAGGAGGTGTCATCTGGGGAGAAGATAAGAAGGTTGTCCATGTAGATGATGAGCCATCCTTCAGTGATCATGTCTCGGAAGGAATTGTTCATGAATCTCTGGAAGGTGGAAGGAGAGTTGTTCATTCTGAAGAACATAACGGTGGGTTCGAAAAGTCCTTTATGAGTAATGAAGATGCCTTTCCATTGGTCACCTTCTTTGATGCGGACATTGTTATATCCCCATCATACGTCGAACTTGGTAAAGACTTTGGCTCCTTTGAGTTTATCAATGAGGTCAGAGACTAGGGGGAGTGGATAGGTGTCTCAAGTGGTGTGGAAGTTGAGATATCTGTAGTCCTGACAAGGGCAGAGTTTTCCATCTTTTTTCTTGACAAAAAAGAAAGAGGAGGCTTGGGGGAACTTAGATGGTCTGATCTTTCCACTACAAAGATTTTCTTCAAGAAAATCCTCGGTTACTTTTTGTTCATCTGGGGAGAGGGGGTAGATTTTTCCAATCTTTGGGACGAAGGTTTCATCGAGATTAATGGCATTGTCATAGGGTCTGGAGGGAGGGAGGTGTGCTGAGGCTGCTTCAGAGAAGACCGAGGCAAACTATGAGTATTCTGAGGGGAGAGTTATTTTGGGTTTTGCTTTCTTGGTCTCGATTGTGAGGTTTGTAGCGGTAGTGAGGCGGGAGATGAGGGTGGAACCTTTAGGAATAAAGTGAGAACCACATCTCATGACTCGACAGAGGACCCGATTTATGGTGGCCCTTTGGAGGAACTGTGGTTCAGTTTCGAAACCTAAGTAATCATAGAGTTTTGCATCATGGGTGGCATGGATGTTTATGTGTCTGGGGAGTTTCAATAGGGTAGGAGGAGGACAGACAAAGTGGGAGTTGTGTCATTGGGAGTCCGTGAGATGTAGGTGGTAGAGGTCTGTGGATTGATCGGTGGATTCGGGGATGGAGATTATTTGTTCTTCCCAATCAATGATGGGATTAGTGGCGCGAAGCCAAGGGAGTCCGAGGATAATGTTTTCGTTTCCACAGTCCATAACATGAAAGATGGTCTCTGGGTAGTTGGTTCTTCTGGATGAAGGCCCAGTCGATACAGGAGATTTCTGCTCTATTGTCAACAAAAGCAGAGGTTTCGATGGCTTTAAGAGTGTGCGAAGGTGTCACAAGGTGAATGGGGATCTTTATTGCTTTGGATGAAGATGATATAAGTACAGGTGCACAGGTAACGATAGGAGATCCTTGCGTTGAATGAGGTCTCCTCTTTAAAAATCCAGGGTAAAAGAAGCTTTTCCAACTATTTTTTCATCGTCATCGCTCTCAATTTCCTCTAGGGTAGGTAAGTCTTCCTCAGCTTTGGCGACCTTCCTGGTGGTTTTAAATGAAGGGGAGTTCGAGGCAAAGGTAGTGCAGGAGGAAGCATTATGTCCTGGTTTCCTGCAATGAAGGCAAAGCCCTTGTTTGAAGCATCATTCTCTCTCGGCTGGAATGAGTTTCTGAATGCAAACTGCGTTAACATCCATAGCATCTGGGTCTCGTTCCTTATGGTCTGAGGAAGAGGTGTGGTGGGGTATGAAGTTGTTGATGGCAAAGGAGCATCCTTTGTGTTGTTGGGAGGTGAGGTAAGCACAATGTTGTTGGTTGTTGATTCTCTGAGAGTGTTTGTACCAATCAACAACCTTGTTAGGGATGGTTTCCATGAGGTAGATCCTTTTGGATAGGGAAGGTGTGATTCCAGTAGAGTAGTAGTGACAAAGAGTTGCTTCTTCGGTTACTCCAGAGATGGTGACCTGGTTCTGGAACTGGGATATGTATTGGGCTAAAGAGATAGAGAACTTTCCAGAACTCTTCTCAGTCATCCTCTGGATGGTAAGCCAAGCGAGAGCGTTGGCTGTGGAGTTGGCATGCTCGAAGGACTCTTTGAATTTATCATAGAAGTTGGTCCACTTTCCGAAAGAGGTACCTTCACCTGCGAGTTTTGTAGCGGTGAAGGTGTCTGCCCAGGTGGCAGCAGTGCCTTCCTTCATGAAGGAGAGGGTGAAGCCGACTTTCTTATCATTGGTGTCATAGATGGCGGAGTTAATAGTGATGTAGCATTGGATAGAACGCATCCAGGGCATCACCTTGCTGTGGGCTCCATTGAAGGATTCGGGCTGGGAGAGACAGAGTTCGATGGGTTTGGACATGGTGGGGGGAACAACATTGGGATAGGTGGGGAAGGGGAGGACGACAGAGGAGTATGAGATTGAGGGAGGGAGATGCTGGCAGAGAACTGGTGAAAGAGGTCTGTAGCTAGGGTGGTAGTTGCGTCTTCTTCCTCAGGGGAGAGGAGAGGGAGGTCAAGTTTTAAGGGTTCTTCATCGCTAGAAGGATAAGGGAGGGACTCTGGTGACTCTGGGGCTGGTGGGTCTTCTCTCCAAGAGGAGGAGGCTAGGGAGTGATGAGGTTGGGGTGAGACAAGTGGGTTTCGAGGGGTGGGAGGGGAGGGGGTATTCCTTCCTTCAGGTCTAAGGTAGAAAGGGAGTTTTGGAGGAATGGTGAGAACAGTTCACGACGGTGGTGACTGTAAGGAAAGCTAGAGCTTTTGTTATGACTGGCCTGGGTAAGGTCAGAAGTAGACTCGAAGGACAAAGGACTAGAGGCTAAGAGGAGCTCATTGTATTCATATCAAACGACAGGAGTTTGAGAATTACTAAGAGACAAGGGAGCACATGCTCAGAGGACTAGAGGGACGAAGGGACTCGGAGGGTGGGCAAAGAGCAAGTGTATATTGAGTAGCTCTAGCTTGGAGTTTACAGACGAGAAGAGAAGTCCGTAAGTACTACGAGATGGAAGGCGATGGAATCACATGGAAGGTGTATGTCATCTGCAGTATAAATGAGTAAGAAGCTGCGGATGGCTATGAATATAGTAAGCAAGAAGGAGATAAGCGATAAGCGATGGTAAGCGAGTATGAGTAATACACAGCGAGGAATGAGTCAGAGAAGCTGTGTACAACTAAAATACATGGAATAGACAATATAGAGGTGGAATGTGTAAAAGAAAGAAAGAGAGCACGGGTAAAGGAAAAAGAGAGGGGTCGATCATAATAGAGGGGCCTGAAGGCCTGGATGTGGTAGTAATAGTGGCCGCTTTGTAAGGATTCCAGTCCGACTACGCGTCGAGCCGCTCGATGACATAGCATAAATGCGCAGGACGCGTGTGGGCCTGGACTCCATCATCAACCCTTCACACTCTTCACATTCTTCACCTTATCACAAACATTTCGTCATTGCCTCATCCACGTTTCCTTTGGCCTTTGAGCCACTCGCATAGCACCTTGTATATATACTACGATCCATGGGCCTCGAGGGCCAGCATTAAAGATCCCCCTTTTCATTTCCGCTTAGTCCCACACTTCGCTATCCATTGTCAGCTGCCGCCATCTTGTCTTCTGTCGCTCAGATCATTCTCGCGTCCTTAGCTCTTTGTCTTTCTAACGTCTCACTTCTCATCAAGCCACTTCTACTTCGGACATCAGCAAACCAGCACCCAGCTCTACAGACCTGTGCAGGGTTACACAGACCCACAGACCCTACAGAGAGGTACCTAGTAATGCAGACCTTCACAGACCTATACAGAGTAGCCCCTATCTGTACAGACTCTACAGAGTACCCCTATCTCCACAGAGCTGTACAGTGTACCCTGTACAGACTTTACAGAGTCCACAGGCTTATCATACAGAGCTATACAGAGCTGTACAGACCAGACAGAATCAGGTGATTTCTACAGATGCTCATCCAGATCTTGCTTCTCAAATCATACCAAAATAGTAAAATGTAATATATAATGTGTACTACAATACATGCACATGTACTCTAATATAGCTAGTATATACAAACCAACAACACACTTCCAACAATAGTATGAAGTCTACAAAGACAAGAGAAGGATAGTTAGTAACTAAGTCACAGAAAAGCAACACTAGACTTACTATTACCAACCACCATACTAGTGTAAAGTCTAAGGAAAAGCTAAGTTAGTGACTGAATAAAGAAAAGCACAGTGATGGACTTACCAGATAAGCAACAAATAGTAATATACAAGAGTGGATAATGAAGGGTAATGGAGTGGAAGTGTTGTTGTGTTGTTGTGTTGTTGTGTTGTTGTGTTGTGGTGGTGAAGAGGGATGGTAGTGGTTGAGGGAAGAAAGAGTGTGGGAATTAAAATTGAAGAGTGCTGGGTTTATATACCTGGTGGCTGCTGACTTCAAAATTTTACAATTTGTAAGCAACACATAAGCAACACAACACAAATTCTGCTAAGTCTTTCTGCTACATTGCTTGACACATTTGGCTACAGATCTTGCTACAGATGACCAGGCACACTAACCAGACACTAACTATACATGACCAAGAACACTCCCCAGACATAACAAAGCAGGAATCCTAACCAGATACTAACCAATCACGACCAGGCACATTAACCAGACATAACAAAGCAGGAATCCTAACCATATCTAACCAATGTCTTCCCCAATATCCCTAACCCCCCCTAACATTGTGTTGTATCCTAACCAGATTGAGCCAATGTCTTTGCCAATATCCCTAACCTCCTCTAACATTGTGTTGCCTCCTAACCAGATATAACCAATGTCTTTGCCAATATCTCTAACCCCCCTAACATTGTGCTTGTCCAGGTACACTAACCCCAACTAACAAAGCAGGGATCCTAACCAGACACTAACAAAGCATTTTTGAGGCGCCCTAACTAGAACTAACAAGACACGCATCCTAACCAAGTCCTAATCAAGCACTAAGCAGACACTGACCAAGAATGTGGTTCGCAAATTTGTACCGTGGGAATTATGCGCTTAGGGCTGGCTGTATCGGAGGTAGTGTGGACGAATACCTTTCATATGAATCATAGATCATGGGAATCGGTGGAGAACAGACAGAGATATAACCTTTTTAGTGGAAGATGTCATTTTCGAAGAAATTGTGATTAAGAAATTGTGCTTATCGCATCTGACGACATCCGATCTGTGGTTTGACACCACTAGAAAGTATGTGGAGGGGGTCATTCGCCTCCATCCGAGAATTAGATTGCCCGGATTGGATATCACACCGCTGAGATATAGCTATTTTTGAGATTTATGGTGATAAAACATAGATAAGCTTTTGGGAAGCCAAAAAGCGGTGGGAAAAATCAGGCAAAATCAGGGATAATGGAATGTGGCTGATGTCTTTGCCAATATCCCTAACCTCCCCTAACTTTTTTTTGCCTCCTAACCAAATCTAACCAATGTCTTCCCCAATATTCCTAACCTTCCCTAACATTGTTTTGCCTCCTAACCAAATCTAACCAATGTCTTTGCCAATATCCCCCCCAATAACCCTAACCCCCTCTAACATTGTTTGCCTCCTAACCATATCTAACCAATGTCTTTTCCAATATCTCTAACGCCCCCTAATATTATTTTGCCTCCTAACCAAATGGTCCAAATCTAACCAATGTCTTTGCCAATATCCCCCACAATATCCCTAACCCCCCCTAATATTGTTTTGCCTCCTAACCATATCTAACCAATGTCTTTTCCAATATCCCTAATCCCCCCTAACATTGTATTGCTTTGCCATGTTGCTTTGCCAATATTCCTAACCAAGACTAATATTGTTGAACCTCCTAGCCCTGAATAAAAACTTTCTTGTGCTTACCCCAGACTAAAAAAAGATTTCCATGACTACATCTCTGATACACAGCCACTAGTCTGTACAGTCTGTACAGAGTATGTTTGTACAGGTCTGTAGTCTCTGTAGAGTCTATTTTGTCTGTACAAGGATTACTAATCAATTACTAATCAACATACCAAAAAGGGTAACACAGCCACATGTCTGTACAAACTGTACAGGTCTATAAATGCCTGTTGGTGTGAAGATACTCTGTAATCTCTATAAAGCAAAAAGATTGGTTTGCTGATGAATCAATGTGGATGTGGCTAAGACGTCTACATGTGAAGCAGGCCTTGTGGTAAAACCGATGAGATTGATCCACCGGAAGGTCGAGTTCCCTATCGAGCCTAGCCTCAACCAAATTTAGAACGGCAATCTCATGAGTGGTTGGAGGGAGGAAGGATGCAGAAGGGGTCGAGGTGATGGATAGGGAAGGAGGAGGAGACTGGTAAGCAGGGTCAATACCCTCTAAATGTTCGTCGTCATCACTGGTCACTGAGACCGAGTTGTGAACTGCTTCGATGGCTTTGACCGCTGCCTTGATTTCCTCGGATCCAAGAGAGGATTTGGGTGGAGGTGGTGAGGGGACGAAAGGTATTTCGACCGGGAAGGGAAGAATTGCCTGTGGGCTGACCACTTCGATCTCAGCAGGGATGCAGTCATGGAGGGGAGGGCGAGAGAGGCTGGGTGGAGAGGAGGGAATAGTAAGGGGAGTCAAATAGACTGTCATCTCAGCCAGAAATCGATCTAGGTCGGCGATGAACTCAGTCATTCTGAGTTGATGCATGGCAGAGAGGAGGTGTTTGGCGACTGCCTTCTGAATGAGAGTAATTTGGGAGGAGAGAAACACGGTGTGGGAGTCGGGGGAGTTCCATAAATTCAAGGCAATGCCTTCGAGGCAGGAAGTGTGGATGTAAGCATTATACAGGGAATGGAGAGGGGAGTCAACATCGGCGTGGGTGTAGATATCCTTGCTGTAGCGAGCATCATGTAGATAGAGGCAAAGCTTATTCAAAGCTTCAGAGGAGGCGTCGTCAGATCTTAGCTTACTAGCATAGAGGGGAACATCGACGGCCTGTATATGGTACACATTAGAGTGAGCTGGAAGGGGAGGAGAGTCAGTGCGCCAGGGGATAGCGGGTTCATTGTTTAGACCCTGGGTGGTGGGGGAAGACAAAGGAGATGCGAGATCATCCGGACCCAGAGGTTTTCCACTAAGAGGGCTAGAGAGATGGCCTCGAGCCATAGGACTGGTAAGAGAAGGAAAATGACGAAGAGAAGGAGATGGGAAAAGAGAGACGGAAGATACGGAAGAAATAGAATCAGAGGAAACATAGCTAGACATTTTTATTTTTGAGAAATGGTGAGGGAATGGTGTTGGTTTATGACGAAGGGTTTGTTTTTGGGAATGCGATAGGGTGGGCTTTCTTATAGGCAAGGAGGATTGTTTTGGCGTGTTTTAGTTCTCTTTTTGGGATCCAGGTGTCTTCTTCGGCTATGTATCCTTTCCATCGGATCAGATAAAGATGGTTGTTAAGGGGACCCCTGTGACGCAAGATCCGCAGTATTTCGAATTCTTTTTCGCCTTCAATAAGATCAGGCGGTGGAGCAGGGAAGTTTGGACCATATACGGGGTTTTCGTGATAGGGTGATAAGAGAAAGGCGTGGAACACGTTGTGGATGCTCCACGTTTTAGGGAGGTGCAGCTGATAGGTGATGGGAGATAGGACCTGAGTGATGGTAAAAGGTCCTTCTCGTTTTGGAGCAAACTTTCTAGAGGTGAGATCTTGTTTGAGGTTTTTGGCCTCGAGCCAGACCTTGTCTCCCTTGGAGAATGGAACGAATATCGAGATAGCAAGTCTCGATTGTGTGCGCAGTACCCTTCTAGGGGGAACTAAGAGAACAGTGGGAGATACTCACTGTATAGTCTGAAGGTAACGAACAAAGTTGAAGGTAGTTG